>ML685884.1:4561297-4624404 GCA_007922175.1 Pelusios castaneus | reverse complement strand
AAACATTGTTTCATCTTAAACAACATCCTATCCAACCAAAATTACAGCTCATAAAACTTGTGAAAATTAATCATCAAATTAAAAGTGAGGTATCAGTCTTTCGATTCTAAATGCAAGTGGCCAAAGGGCAAAATTGAGGTGACATATTTTTTTCCAGTGGATTTGAAACATCAGTGCATTTCATCCTTCTTTAGCTTAGTGTGTGCGCTGTGCTGCAAGCCTCTGTAGTAAGACTGTAACCGTAGTAAATGTAAGTAAATGTGATGTTTATGAGCAATCAGTTCAGCTGAAAAAAGTGAGTGTGCCGTTGAACTGTTTGTCCCATTAAAGTGTCCCATGTTACTGAAAAGGTTGGGAACCACTGCGCTAGGCCATGCTGCCCTGACATCAGGGACCATTGCTGGGGTCATGTTGAGGCCCCAGTAACCCAGGAGGAGCCCCAGGGACTGATCGAGGCCGCGAAGGCGCTCTTTACTCTTTTGCCCCTTGGATGTTCCTCACCAGGGGGAATGACGACGGGGTGGGCTTACCTTATGACAGTTACAGGAAACGAAAAGGAGACTTGTTAGTAGGGACTTAGTTTGAACACGTTCAGTACGCCTATGGATTTCGGAGCACTAGCAATGCAGGATTGGGCCCTTGATATGCTGCATTTGTCCCATTTAAATGGTTTTTTGGCAACATGAAGAGGTTTACCAGACCCTTTGAGACTCCCTCCTGGAGGTTTGCAGTCCTAGCATGGCCCCCCCGAGACAAGGAGCAGGAAGTTGGGTCCTCCAGGCCTGCCTAGAATGGTTGCATGAAAGCAGTGAGTCAAAGTCCTGCAGGCTCTGTTAAAAGGAGCTACAGGGACTGAGTAGGACAGTTCCTGGCTGGAACCAGAAGGCTGACAGACTGCAGAACTCTCCATACAGAGTTGCCTGGGGGAGATCCTTCTCAAACAGGGAATGGATGGAGAAAAGCCAAGGACTGTAATCTACGATAACAAGTGAAGGGGACGGATGGAGTGGGAAGCAGCCCAGGAATACAGCAGTAGCTATTACGAGAAGTAGTATGTGCCTGCTGTTCTCAGGGTCCCTGAGTTGAAACTTAAAGTACTGTGTGGGCCCAGGTCCCCCTGCCTGCCAGGAAAGGAGTGGTGTAAGTCTTGAAAAGTGGACAACGCTCATTACTAATAGCTTGAGAAAGGGCCTGAAATTTTAAATGGGCCCAGACACATGACTGAAAACTCTAGTGAGGGCCAACTATTTGAGCTTTGTTAGCCCAGAAGGGATTCATCCATTCATCTATTAACCATGTGACTTAGCTGGAGGGGAGATCCGCTGAAGACCCATGTACGGAGGTTAACAACCTACAGGGGCAACAGAATCAAGAAAAAATTGTAGTACCACACCTAGATGACAGAAGGCACTCATGAGAGGTGAATGACCCCAGTCAAAGGCAACTCTATTTTTTACTTTTTCACTGATGTATCCTGCTGAATTGTTCCTCTGTAACAGATTATAAGCTATTACATTTAAGGATGGTTCTCCTCTGGTGTATATCTTCTTCTTCTTCTTTTGTCTCCATTCCTATCAGCAGGCAGATACTGGGCTTCATCAAACTTCTATTCAGATCAATTGGAGATTTGGGCATGGAAAATATGTGAGATTTGGCTTGTTATCTTATGTGATTAATAGTGCTCTGTTTAAAAGTCTTATGTTGAAATCAACCTTCTCTCATTAAAGATCATATTTGATAATGATTTGGAGGCCAGTCAGTTTTCAAAAAGAAAAAAAATACCTCCAACAGCAGCGTTGCCATTTTTGCATTAAAATGATCTAGCATCTGATCCTACCTGCACAGAGATCAACGGGAGTTGCAACAGGATCCCCCATTCCTTGTACCTCTAAAATCCTTAGTATGGGATTTGGATGCATGAGGAATTCAGGATTTGACTTAAAGATCAGGACAAGTAGTAAGCAATGTATCTGGGTCCAAACTTTCCAAAAGTAAGAGGGTTTTGGATTCTGGCTTCTCGATTGCAAAAGAGAATTTAAAAATTAAAATATAATGAAGTGCAGGTTTCATCAAGGTTGACTATACTGCTGATGCACATAAAGCTCAAATGTGAGTATAAACTTGGCACTATGCTACTCTGGGCCATTTGCCTTACTCAGCTACAGTACTCTCACTGAAGTGGATAGAGAATGATCTGGTGCCATTTTTTTTTTTTAACTCTAAGGCAACTGCATAAATTATAGAGGTATAAAGCTGAGGAGTCATACAGTGAAACTGTGGGAGAGAGTCATTGATAAGAGATTAAGCAGTGAAGTACATATAATGAAAATCAGTATGGTTTCATGTCAATAATAGCAAAAAAACCATATTCATATGGCATTCATTGATCTGGAAAAGGCTCTTGACTGAGCTTCTTTGGTGGTATATGAAGGATAAAATGGTACGAGAACTTTATGTGTGGCTTGTTCAAGTCAGATATGTAGATGAAATGTCAATAGTTGGAAGTTCTAGTGGTGAAACTGACTACCTGTTGGTAAAGGTGGGAGTGCATCACGAAAACGCACCAAGCCCTTTCTTGTTTATCCCCCTCCTCGATAACGTCACAAGGAGCATACAAAAGAACTCATCTTAGTGCATGCTGATTGGAGATGCTGTTCTATCCAACAGGGAGAAAGATTATCTAGAAGAGGACCTTGATATATCGAGAGATGGGCTCCAAATAAACTGAGGAAAACTGTATAATTTTAGCAATATATACACTATAGCATTATCTTTGAAACTAGATGTACAGACAATACAAAAAATGTAAAGTTTCAAGATTCTGGGTTCTGAAAAATGTGGAATGAAGGCTATATTAGAGCAAGGGCAATAAAATGCTTGACTCAAATGGAACGAAATAAGTGGAGTATGTGATTGGAAAACAGCAGTCAGATTAAAAGGGGAAGACGATAAAACAGTGGTTTGTCCAATTGTAATATATGCCACTGAGCATTTGGCAGCAAAGAGGAAACATAAGCAAATGATCCACTCACATACAGAGATGTGACTGGTGAGATGGGAAAGATGACATAAGGAATGTGTTTATGTTAGAGAGATGCTCAAAGTAACATCCAGAATGAAAAAAATGAGGGAATGCAGCCTTCAAATCATGTAAAGTGTAGTCATGACAACTGTATGGATATGAGTCCAACAGACCAAGACTGAAGGAAAAAGACAGACAGATACAAGAAGAACTGGTGGCATGTCAGATGGGAAGACATGTTAGCATGTAGTGCAATAGAAGAAATGATATTTTATGGAGCACTTAGAGGGAGAGGACTTGTAGAGCACACCCCCATTTGAGGGGTTGATATGAAACAGAAGGCTTTAAAGGGTCTGCAGTAGCCTTTTTCTTGTGTTCTTGCAAGGAGCTGGGCATAATCTTTCTGGAGAGCACAGACTATGCTAGCAGTGCTAACCTCCCGAAGATGGCCAAGGCCCTGAGACTCATGCTAGTCAACGCTGTTCCTCAGTAGTGGGTGACGCTGCAGAGAGCTTAAATTCCTGGACCTGAAATTAGATCTGCATTTAACACACAGGGCCAGATCCTGAACTGATGTAAACTGGCATAGATACTTTCAAGATAATGGAGCAATGTAGATTTGCACCAACTTATTTTCTGGCCCATAGTTTGCATAAATTATTCAAAATCCCTGGCAAATGGGTGAGTTATTAATCATTTTGAGGTAGCATGGGAACTTTGCACCAATGCTGGGGTTTTCAAAGGAGTCTATAGGTGCCCAACTCCCATGGATTTCTGTTTCGGTGCCTGACTCACAAAGGTTCTCTTGAAAATCTTAGCCAAAAGTGTCGGCATTTGAGTTGTAAAAATGAAGGAAATATTTCCTGTCTAAAGAGGGAGACTCTTTCTGATATCTAAAAGTTCTGTCTGGTGACTTCATTTAAAGTAAACTCTTGAGAATGTATCCCAAATTGTGGCACAAAACCCCAGAGGAAAGGTTTGTGTGTGTTTGTGCAATGCCAGAAGATATTAAATCTAACGACACGTAGTTAGTCACTGGGTATTAGGCGTGGTTTTGATTTAAACCTCTGATTGTACGTAGGTTTGTGCTAAAAGGATAGATTGTATCTGTAAAGGTGCTGAGAATGATTAATTTATCTGGACAAAATTCTGGGGGGGTTTAATGTGTGAGAGTCAAGCTGCACACTTTTCATTCATAATGGGCTCAGATTTCAGACAGTCTATCCACAGGGGAAATTTATCCTGGCAGTTGCTGAAAGGGGAGCTCTTGTGGATTGGCACCAGTTTGAGCATATTTTTTAAAGAACATTTTCCGTATTTTGGGTGGTTTTTTGAGGATAATTTATATGCATTTTATGTTCTCTATCTGCATCAGAAAGAGCTGATTCTTTCTCACAGAGGCTAGAGAATAACTAGAACATGTGTGCATCTGCTTTCGTAGGCATAGATTTAACTGCATGTTGTCTTCCTGCTCATTACTATGAAGTTAGCCCTGTTGCAAGGGATCACCCACAGAACCAGTTGCCTGGTAGTGATGGTTTCTCACTTAAGGTCACTGTTATGCTAGGGACTTTGGTACCTGAGTTGTCGGATGATGTGGAGAGGGTCTTCTACTGGAGGTGGGTTCTAGTGAAGCTTTTGCTTATGGGGTGGTGTAGCAAAGGACCCTGGCCTTCCTCTGAGCCTGAGCCTCTGAACGCACCCTTTCTCCCCCCACCCCCCCGGCCAGACACTAGAACTGCAGAACTCCAGCCCCGGAAGCAGAGGGGCGGGGCCCAGACAGGAAGAGGAGGTATAAAAGCCCAGCCAGGTAGCTCAGTAGGGCCTGAGCGGCTGCGGAGGCAGGATATGTTGCCTCTGATGCCACGGACTGGGCCGGGATGGGCTTCGACTGGGGGATGGCCACGGTCCCCTCTGGCTGGGGGGTCCTATGGCCCACCCAGTCTATCGGGCCCCAGTGACTGGAAGGGGATCCCCGAGACTGGAGCCAGGAGAAAGTCTTCCCGGCTCCACCATGAGCCAGACCCAGAGCCTCCTCCCCCGGGGACCCCGAAGAACTGCTAACCACCTGCGACCTCGAGGAACTCCCATCGGCTGAGGACCCTGAACCACAGGAGGAACAGCCAACAGCTACCCTATGACCTGGAGGAGCTGCCCTCTGCTAATGAACTGGAGGAGCTGCCAAACATGCCACCGATGGATACAGACAACTGGGATGAAACCCTCCAGCTCCAGCCTGGGTCAGCGTGTTTCAGTTGGAGCCCCACTGGCTCCAGTGGCAGGCCACTCCGCCACTGGATAGGGCCCTGGGCTGGCACGCAGTGGAGTCGGGTGGGCCTGTGTCCCCCTCCCTCCCCCTTTGTTGATCTCAACCTCCCAGAGTGCTTGACCCGCTTGCTGGAGCTGAGAAGAGGGGATTGAGCAACTGATATTGGGACTTGCCCGCCCGCCTAGGATCCGGGGCAACAGACTCCTTTTGGGCTTGCCCGCCCCGCCTAGGGGCTGGGGCAACAGACTCGTTGGCTTGCCCGCCCCACCTAGGGACCAGGGCAACTGACTTTTGGACCTGCTGCCCCGCCGAGAGGCTGGGGCGACTAACCCATTTGGCTGGTGGACTGGCCGGTGGCCTTTGGGACAGCGCCCTCTAGCCTACAGGTGGGCTGAGATGTCGTGTCTTTGCTGGGGGTCCTAGGTGTGCACATAAGATTTGCAGTTCTCTGCATGCATCCATTAAGACTTAGTCGATTGTTTCCCATGTTTCACTGCCTCACTCTGAGCTGGAGCTGGGGATTCGTAGCCTTGCCTTTTCTCCTGCTCTTCTGTCCTCTTTTCTGTGATCTTCTCCCCAAGGAAGACCAAAGGCAAGCAGCTCCCTTTGCTCCCGAGAGCACAATGATTTCTATTCTGGGAGGCTTATGCAGGTACATAGAGACCATCATAATCTGGTTCCCAGGTGGCCTCAGTTGCTCCTGTTTGAATTGATTTTGGATGGGGCCCAGGTGGGAATTTTGGATTTGAACTACCTCTCAGCTCTACAGGGCTCCAATGCAGTATTCTGATTCAGAAGCTTGTATAACTTTGCTGTAACTAACAAAGAACATGCACTGCTCAATTGTTTCCTGGTTTACCCCTATAACCTCTTCACCTACCCATGAATAGTTGCCCAGAATCTTAGATCTGCTTAAACTGTCAGTCCCTGCCCACAGGAGATTCCTCAGATTCAGGATTGGCCCAGACCATTACCAATATACAGTACTACCCTTCGGCCTCTCTACCACCCCAAGGATATTCTCATAGGTCCTCGCTGTAGTTGCAGCCTATCTCCGAAGACACAATATTACTATATTTCCTTACCTGGACGATTGTCTGCTGAAATCTCAAAGTCTCATACAAGCCACAAGGGACCTACAATAGCCCTATTCAAGGGAATAGGCCTTCTCATAAACACACAGAAATCAACCCTAACACACACACACATAATATAGTTTATAGGAACACGCCTGGACTCTCAGATGGCACACGCATTCCTCCCTCAAGCCAGATTTGACATAATCACTCACTTGATAGAAACAATCTGCAATTCTCCAACTACAAATGCACTAACATGCCTTCAAGCTCTGGGCTGCGTGACAGCTACCACTTTCATGGTCCAACACGAATGCCTACATATGCACCCCCTACAGCTATGGCTAGGGCGGATATACAAACCCAACAGACATTCAATATACAAGACAGTCACTGTACCAGACACTATAAAGCAAACACTATGCTGGTGGATGACACCCCAGCATCTTTTGACAGGAGTGCCATTCTACCAGGACGCACCATCCCTCCTGATGTTTATGGATGCATCCCTCACAGGATGGGATGCAGACCTTCAGAGACACACTGCACAAGGAAGGTGGTCAATACTAGAATCTTCTCTACATATAAACATTCTGGAATTGCAGGCAGTCCTCAGGGCTTGTGTGCAGTTCCAACATCTAATAAAGCACAAACATATAAAGATTATGATGGACAACATCTCCTGCATGCTTTATGTGAACAGACAGGGTGGAGCCAGATCCCCCTTCCTTTGCATGGAGGCCATAAAAATCTGGAACTGGTGCATACCACACAACACCACGATTTCTGCAGCATACCTTCCTGAAGTATGCAATACTATAGCTGATTCCCTCAGCCGATCTTTTCCGAAGAAACACGAATGGGAAATTCATCCATCTCTCCTCCAGGATATATATCATCAATGGGGCCATCCTTTGTTAGACCTATTTGCTACACCTCTCAACAGCAAATGCCAATTCTTCTGGACTCGAGCAGATGTCAGGAAGAACTCCCTGGGACGTGCCTTCCTGAGATCATAGAAGGAAAATCTACTCTATGTCATCCCTCCAATACCTCTAATACAAAGGACATTACTAAAGATACATCATGATGCAGCAACAGTAATCATGATAGCACCCTATTGGCCCAGACGAGCCTGCTTCACCCTACTGAACCAAATGTCCATCAGAACCCCAATACAGCTCCCCGTACAACACAATCTCCTATCTCAAGACATAGGCCGAATTCTACATCCCAATCCCCAGAACCTGCACCTCACTGCATGTTCCTACATGATTCACATAGGAGGAACAGATGTGTTCTGAACCAGTAAAGCATATCCTATTAAATAGCAGGAAACCTTCAACAAGACTTACCTACCTCCAGAAGTGGTCCAGGTTTTCCAACTGGTGCAGCACCCAATATGTTGTTGCTACATCCACCAACATTCTGGATATATTGCAATACCTCCTGCACTTCAAAGAAACAGAATTATCCTTTAGCTCCTTGTAAGTGCACTTAGCATCAATATCAACCTTCCACACAAATTTGGAGCACAATTCGATATTCACACATCATATAGTAAAACGCTTCCTAGCAGGCATTCTGAACCTGTACCCAGAGATGCATCTACCCACCACCCCGGAGGACCTCCATATGGTATTACATACTCTTATAAAACCTTTGAGCCTTTAGCCTCCTGCTCGCTGAAACATATGTTCATGAAAGCCGCATTTCTAGTGGCCATCACTTCAGCAAGGCAAGTAAGTGAGATGGGGACTCATGGCCAACCCTCCATACACTATATTTCACAAGGACAGGGTCACTCTCAGACCGCATCCAAGGTTTATACCCAAGATGTCCACATCTTTTCACGCCAACCAAGAGATAAACTTACCTGTATTCTTCCTGAAACCCCACTCCAATCCTCACGGCGCTCTTCTACACATGCTCGACGTTCATCATGCATTGGCATTTTACCTAGAAAGAAAAAGAGTTTAGATAAGCCAACAGACTGTTTATTACAAGATGCAAAGGAAAGGTAATGTCATCACAGAAAAATATTCAAACTAATATCTGGATGCATTCACAAAAGCTATAGACTCTCAGGAATCACTCTTCCAGAACATATATGAACTCACTCTACTAGAGCAGTAGCAACCACCACTGCCTTCTTGAATGACGTACCAATTCCAGATATTTGCAAGGCAGCCACTTGGACACCTTCGTCAAACATTGCATTAGACCAAACCTCATGGTCTGACACAGCAGTAGGTCAATCTGTACTCTCACTGATGACTAACAAAAACTCCAAAGTCCCTCCATCCAATTGAGGACGCTGCTTGCTAATCACCTTCTGTGGAGCACCCATGGGGACATCTCTCAAAGGAGAAAGGAATGTTACTCACCTTGGTGCAGTAACTGGAGTTCTTCGAGATGAGTGTCCCCGTGGGTGCTCCACTACCCGCCCTCCTCACCTCTGTACTTCGGACTCTTACCGATAGATCACCGGGTAGAGAAGGAAACTGAGATGGTTGGAACCACTCATGTTCCAAAAGCGGCGCTAAGACACATGTGAGGCTCCAATGAATACTACTAGAAAATCTCTGCTCTGTGACATGAGGGCACGCCAACACCTTCTGTGGAGCACCCTGGGGACACTTATCTCGAAGATCTCCAGTTACTGCACCAACGTGAGTAACCTTCCTTTCTGTCCTTTATTCCTGGCATGTTTGGCACATTGGTTACTTACTGTTTCAATGTAATGTAAGTGCTCTGTATTGCATATCTGGTACAGTTCATTTATTGTACTTTATATGTATATCCATACACTTTATATTTACTACTGTTACTGTTACTGTAAGACAATGATTAATGTTAACAAATAGAAGACAGCAACGGACCATGTCCTCTGGTAAAATAATTTAATATATTTTAATTATACAATATTATGGGCTTTATTGTACCCCTTGTTTTTTAAAACAACTGTTCTTGGTTTCAGTGGAGACAACGGCTTAAAAATTGTTCACATGTTTGGGCCTCAACGATTGTTGTCTCGCTTGATGAGAGGGTTTTTTGTTTTATGTTTCTTTGAGTATTAGATGACTTGGTCACTTTTCAAATCTGTCCTAGCTCAGAAGTGATACAAAATTATCACCTCCTACTTGCTGTTTCATGACTCACGCTATGGGCATGAGAGTGTTGGTCTCAGTCTACTCATGGTGGGCAGGTGGCTACCTGAAAAGCCTTCTTCCTTTAACTGGTGTAAGCCGATATCCTTGTTGGAAGTGTTACTTAAGGCTCTTGGAAACAGAGTTATTTTTTCCACACAAGAACATGTCCTTCAGGTGTGTGTTGTGGGGAAGAAAGCCCTGCTGCCACCTGTGCTGTATGCATTCTGGGCATCAAGGGAGGGTTTCATTCTCTAAGGATGTCCAACTGGCACACTTTGTAAGCGCTAAACTCACTGGAAAAGTGTTAGAGAGTTGCTGCTTTTTCTAACTCCTTTCATAGAGTGCTGAGATCTGACAGGTGGGTCAGCACTTTGATTACTGTAGCTAATTAGTGTTAAGGTGCTGTTATGAGCACCCCATAAAGTGGCCGCCACCTCCCTTGTGATATAAAATCATAAAGATTGTTTATGTTAAGTAACAGATACTTCCCCCTGGGTCACGTAGACCAGATACTTTCCCTAGGTCACATAGAGAAACTGTTTATCAGATGCTCTCCCCAGGCCACGTACCAGATACTCCCCCCAGGTCACGTACAGAAACTGTTTAGGCTTGTGACCATCAACATGCTTTATTCGGACCCTGATTCGCTCTAAGCCAGCTCCCAAAGGGGTGGGTCATCCCCCTCACCCATGTGAGGGCATCTGGAGGGCAAGTCAATCATGGCTGCTCTGGCCACCCCCCCCAGGGGTGTAGAGGGCTCTAACCCGGAACCTAGAGAGCTGGTGAAAATTCCTTTGGCCAAATAAGGACAGGAGGAACCGGGCAGCCCTCGCCCCAAAATTCCTGCTGCAGCGAAACCTGGCCAATCACAGCCCTCGGCAGGAAGCAGTGGCCTAGGCCATAAAAGCTACCATGCCGCATGCAGAAAAGAAGGAGTCTCCTCGAGTTAACTGCTAGGCCTGATCACCCTGCAGTAGGAGTTCCCCCGAGAGAGCCGGCCCGAGTCGATTTCAACCTCCACCTTAAGACGTCATGCTGCTGCTAATTGCCTGCCTGATAGTCTTGGTACGTATGTGACCCCGAGTTTGGTACGTATGTGACCTCGAGTATCCCCCATGTTTACTTCTCATGATTGTTTCTTTTCCCTTTAAATGTATATAGTTGAATGCGAATAACTCTTCTACCTCAGTTTTAACCCAAGGTATTACAATTGGTGTAGGTTTGGGGATTATTGTTATGCTTATTGTTTTAGTATTAGATTCTGTCTTGTTATACTTTATCTCTGAATTATCAAAAGAGTCCAAGAGGAGGGTTTATTCTGAATGTTTATTTCTGTGTAACTCATGGTATGTTAAACTGTGAAGTAATCCCCTGGGGCTATCTTGTTATCTGTGAAGCTGACTTCTGAGTTTAGTCCAGCAAGCAGCCCAACTGTTAACCCTTTGCATCCTAAAGAGGGAGACTAATAAAGTTTATTATTTTTGGCCACCACTTTAAGTTTCCAGGAGCCTTCCTTCTCCCATCCTTTACCTACTGCGGACAATTAGATTCCCGCAGCAGTGGCTGAGTGAATAATGAACTAATCAGCTTGACTTGATAGAAAGCCAGGATGGATGGGTTTACAGGAAAGGAGGACAAGGCTAGCTGAGCCTGGTAAGAAGGAGCACCCCAGCCAAAGTAAGTCTGGCCTCAAGGCCAATCTCCCTTGTATTCATGCTGCAATTGTCCTAATCTAGGGCTAGTCCCTGGCCCCTACAGGGCTAGAAGTTCTCTGCCTTAGTGAAGTCTGGGATCTATAGTTTTCCTCTGTTTATGCAGCTCCAGCTTGACTTGGGTCCTGGGAGTCCTCCCGTTGTATCCCCCAGCTCCTCCTGGGTCCTGGCCTGATGGAGCACACTCCCCAATTCCTACTCCTCCCAAGGTGGTGCCAGCTTCAAATCCTGTCCCAGCTGTACAGAGCTTGCCCAGAGCAGGGAGCAAAGTTGCGAGGCAGGAGGCAGTTCCTGGCTGCCAGGATGTTGAGGGCCATCTCTCACTGGGCTGGGCTGAGATGGGAGCTCTACTGCCCCCTCTCCCTGCTGGGCAGTGCTTGGTCCCTGTGCTGCTCTCTGGCTCTTGCTTTCAGGCTCCTCCTGCCCTCTCTTGGGCTGCACTTTGCTGCACCACATCTGGCAACAGCCAATCTGGGTGGGCGGTAGGGGGAAGGAGAGCATGTGTATTTTAAGGGATGGTGTCCTTGGGAGGAGAGCAGAGGTCCCCTATCTGGGTCATGCAGGCAGAGGCCACACCTTCTGGGTGGAATGGAACAAGGAAGGAAGTAACTAATTCTGGAGTCCCTGTGGGGGGTTGCTAAGAACGGAAAACTTTTGATTATCAGGCAGACTAGTGTGTCCCTCTATTGGCTGCTTCTGGAGACTTGTTAGTAAAGGGGCAGTAAGACCACCTGTGTTCTGCTGGGCCAGAGTTAGAAGACTTTGTATGTGGGCTGGTGAGTGACTGATGCAGTGTATGTCCCACTCAGGGTGTTCTCCTGCTGGGTGAGGGATGTGCAAATTGCACACACTCACTATCAGAACCTGCAGGGTTCTCAGTGGAGACAGGTACCATCAAGTCATTGTGCCACTTCCACACTACCCCCTAACTCCCACACATTTATTTTCCATCATTTTATTCTGACTTATATCCAACTCCCAAGCACTGCCCACTGCCAAAAATGAGCCCCACTCCCAAGCACAGCACCATTTATGCCAATCTCGTTTGTTGGGCATAGTGTCCCAGGCCCCAGCCTGTCCGTAAATGTAGACAGAAGAGTTTTTCACAGTACACCACATTCTTAGGTGTAGAGTTTTGATATTGTGGGTCAAGGGAAGGTGGCACTAGGAACTCTGTGGAATATGGTTATTTTGACTCTGATGTGCGCACTGCAGTGTAGATGCCAGAGCCCTAGGTTTGAGCACAAGTCAGAAAATTCTTAACCTGGAGTTAAAATTCAATGTAGATGCTCAGGCCTAGCATTCTCTGATATGGGTTAGTTCACTCAAGTCCCAGTACTTGTAAGCTTACATTGCTGTGTAGACATAGCCAGGGAGACCTCCTTTCCTCCTAGCGCTCTAGCAAAGAAGGGCTGAAGTACATGGGGGTGAAAACTATGATGTTGTACTATACTGGTGTTGGTTTAGAATAAAATACAGCCTACATGCAAGAAGAAAGTGGGCCTGAGCAATGTTGGGGGCTTCAGAAGATGGGGAGCAGAACATGGCCTCATTACAAGTTTATACCATGGCTAGAGACACTCATTTGGGGATGTTGTTTAGCATAGAATGGCTGAGTCCAGAAGGATTTGTTTTTCATTATTTTTGTCTAATTTTGAATTTTAAGCATTTATGGAGAGGAGTAATTCTTCAACCTCACTTACAACCTCCCACTTTAAAAGAATTCCTGGCAATTATTCCTTTGTCCCAACTTAAAAAACAAAAAAAAACAAAAAACAAAAAAAAAAAACAAAAAAAAAAAAACTTACTATTGGGGAACAGATAAAGTAAAAAAACAATCCCTATAATTTCATTTTAGATATTTTACTCATTGTGGCCATCACTCTTTCTTTTAAGGTTTCCTGAGGTTTATGAGATGCAGACTTGGTCACATGTAGACCTGAATCTGCCCATGTAGACCTCATTGCAGCATTTGGTCTTCACTGTTTGTCTCAAGGTGTTTTGGAGCTTATGTAAAATATTGAGTCAGTGAGCTCTCGGATGGCCCAATCTATTAACTTTTGGAAATATTGAGGCTTGCTTTTGTGCACGGTGAACTACTGTAGCCATTGCACTAAGCTCCAACTCTGTTCTCTGTCCAATTCGGTTCCTGTTGTTGGAAAGGTTAGGAATGCCCCAGGAGATGGGCAGCCACTCTGCAAGTGGTATGCTTCACACCAGTTTTCAATATGGATATGGATTTGATATGGATATCAATTCTATATGGATTCAGTGTTAAAGCGAAACAGTAGATGCAAAGTAGATGCAGATGAACAATTTTTCTTTCTTATGCTTTATTAGGTTTCCTTTCTAGTTTTGGTTTAGGTGAAGGAAAATGAAGCTGCCACATATGCTATGTGATCTAAGATTTAAGAAATCACTAGAGTCATCGCACTAATTCAGACACCTGGTAAAGCTAACCATGTGGATAGAAAATCTCTGCTTCCTGAAGAGTTCCTTCCTACTTCCGTTGAAGTAAAGGAGTGTTTTACCAGTGGGAGCAGTAGCAAACCAGAATTTCCACAATGAAGCTTGAGAACTTCCAAAATGTTGAGAATATCACACCGAGGTTTAAATTTTGCAGGAAACGTCGAATGTAAGAAATTCTCCTCTTTCTTATTTTTGCTGACAATTAGGGCTGCCAATTTTGGTTGGACATGCTCCTGGAGGTTTCATCAGGTGACATAATCTTTAGTTAAAGATTAATCTTTAATTCCTGATGAGTCCAGGGCAATCCTACATCTAGCGTATATATTGATTTCAGCCCTTGTTAATGGCAGCACTTGTAAAGTCAAGGAATAAGGAGAATTTATTTTTCGTGCTCTTGTTTTTGAGAGTTTTCTTGAGCGCTTGCTAGTTCAGAATTCAGGCCTGAAGCTGCAGGCATTTTTGACTTTAAAAAAAGGATTGACATCAATGGGATTTTTTTTGTGTGAAATTCAGTCAATAAGATCTTATATGTTCAATAGTGGGGCAGAGAAGAACATGTTGTCTTCACTGTATCTTTCTTTCCACACTCCATCCAATATAGCTCAAAGCAAAACTTGCATTCAGGTCACTTATATGGCGGGATGCCAGGTTAGCCTTCTGGAGTTACATTTTCTGGAGTCTCAGCAGCCACAATTAGGGACTGACTTTTCAGATGAGTTCAATTCTTATCCTGGACTTAAATAAAAGTCAGATTTGGAATTGTGCTCTGCATCTATCAACCCTAATTGTGACGCTCAGTCAGATTTTTAAAGAGCATTTTTAAAAGTACAGTATTGCTCTTTAGTTTGGTCCCTAAATAGAAGCTGGTTATTTTTGAAACTCTGGCTCCCATTGTGGGAACAGAAACCATGGTGTCTTAAAAACAGTAGCAATGCAGCACTAAAGATCTGGAGCTTTAAAGGTACGGAAAGTTCCACTGTACTAGTTCACATGTAGAAATAGCAACAGAGGGAACAAAAGTAAATCCCTGCTTGTTGGGACAAAGCATTATGTTCCACCAGCATTTATTGTTACTGACTAGTCTACAGTAATAGTAATAGATAGATAATAGTGCTGTGACTCTTGGGGGTTTTTTTAAGCAGTACCTTTTTTTTTTCATTGATCCTGTCCTTTTTCCCAGGAACATTATTTTCTTTTTTATTATAATAAAATACTTTATAAAGTGTTAATAATGTGCGTGGCAATATACAAAACACAAATATCTCTGCCACAGAGATTCTGTAATCTAAACACACTGTAAAATGCCTGTGTTCTTAGCTGGAAAAGTTGAACAGCAGTCTGTGGTACAGAACTTTTCCTGTTAGAATTCCTGTACCTCTATTTGAGAATTGTGGAGATTTAAAAGCCAACATTCATCTCAAATTAATCATTCTCTTTCTTTAAAGAGAATAATATTACAATATTTACCAAGTAGATTAGAGATCAGCTCACAATATTGAGATTCAGATCAGAACTGCCTCAAATTACAGGGCTGTGTGAGTCCAGGGCTGTGGTTTGGCCTTTCTCTAATCTATTCACTATGTATAGTATATTCATATTTATCCTTGTCCGACTCTTTCCTTGTTGGCATACTTGTGACGTATACCAGTATAACCTGTATAGGAAAAGGATTTCTAATCTAGGCAATATTTTCTACTTTTCCAGCAATAGGGTCACAAGGAGGAGGGAAGAAATATGCAAGACTTTGTTTGATATGTCAGTTATATTAAATTAAGCTAAAGGAGCTTTTGTTGCGCTATAGGTTTCAGATGTCTGTTGTATTTTCACTTGGCTCAGATAATGTTTATGGTGTGAAATGACATTGCTTTGTGAAGACAGTGGGGCTCACCTTTCAGTTCTGAAGCACAGGGTTCAGGGAGAAAATGACAGTGATAGGCAAAGATGGTTAACTGTTAATAAAAACAGACTTGAACTGTCATTCATACCAACTTACATCCAAATCCTCGTACGTGTTTTTTTTTTAAGTTTGGGTCTCCTTTAAAAAAGCAAACTGCATGTGTTGTTACAATGTCAGCTTTAGACAAAAACAGAATGAGAAATATCCTAGTACAAGGAGATGATCTCCCCTTGTGAGATTTCCAGCCTTGTTGAAACAAGAAAGTACTGAAAACCAAACTTAAGGAGTCAAGAAACATAAAAGTAGTCTCACAAGATCAGGTTAACTTCAGATAGTATATCTGAAATTGATTATTTTTCAGAACCTAACCTTCAGAGTCTCTCTCTTTTCTTCATCAAGAGCTGTAGTCATGGGTTACACAACTTGGGGACCACATTTTGTCTTAATTCCAAATGTTACACAATGGGAAAAGATATTTGTGTTTTGTGAAGTTTTTTTTTTTTTTTTTCTTGGACAAAATTTTTTTTTAATTCTTTTTTGGTTTGACTACGCAGAGTGTGGTTACACAGAAATTCCCCTGTCTTGACACACACACATGCATTTACTATGTGGTGGCCGAAGAAGCAAGGTCCCAGGCATCATGCTTAAAACAGCATTTAAAAAAAAAAAACCTTAAGTAAACACTGGGAACTTGCAGTTAATTTATACAGAAAAATAATTATTTTTGAAAAAACAACAAGACTTCTGTGAACAAATTTCTTTGGGCATAAGCTTCGAGGGCTCCAATCCACTTGGTCAGATGCATGCTCATGCATCTGACCAAGTGGATTGGAGCCCACAAAGCTTATGCCCAAAGAAATTTGTTAGTCTTTAAGGTACCATGGGACTCTCATTGTTTTTGCTGTACACAGACTAACACGGCTACCCCTCTGGAACTAATTAATTTTGGTCTCACTACTGAATTATCTTGCTCCCTGATTTCTAGAAAAAATAGCTACATGTGGTTAAAAGTGCTTAACCCAATCTCAAACTATCTGTGCTTGTCTATTAAGAATGTGTCCAAGATTCTTTTGAGTTCAGTATTGTTTATGTGGGGGAGGTCTCTCGGTGGTGGTGGTGTTATTATTCTGACTACACACGTGGTGATTGCCATTAGAGTTTTGTAGAAATCATGTGGCAAATCAAATCTGCTCCATTAATTTCAGAATAGGGTCTAATTCTGGTCCACCCGTCTATAATTTTAGGTTGGTCCCACTAGGTGTGGGAAAGGATGCCCAGTCTTTCACAGTTTGTCTAGCAAAGGTTAGATATCTCTGAATCTGGAATCACTAGCCTATAATTGTGTAGTGGTTTTAATTTATGAAGCATAGAGAGGAAGAAGGAATCCTTTGTCACATCACTGAATAATGTGACTGTGACTCTAGGCATCCCTGTATGCATGGCAATAATGTGCCTTGTGAAGTATCGTATGAAAACAAATAATATGCTGGTTATTAATATCATAAATTGCACCTTTGTTATACATCAAGTTATGAGTTCCCTCTCTATGATGTTACTAGAGCATATTTAAAAGACAAGTCTGCCCAGCCTAGGTAAAGATAAAAAACAACTCTAGCCTAGACAAAGGAATATGGATTTATCTCAATCACATATTGGAAGTTAACAAAGCTATCAGGTTATCCAGCCCCTGAATGCCAAGAGACAGAGAATTAACATGAATTTTGTAAGTGAAGTGGGGCTATTGTGTTGTGGCAGTAACTCAACCTCTTATGGGTCTAGGTTGAACCCCAAACATTATTGTCTCCAAGAAGTCTCCTGGTCTATGAGAAGCTCTAATTTTTCATGGATAAAACAAGTTCAAAAGGCAGCCATTTTGCTGACTTCTTGTATGTTATGATGGGTCAAATGTGCATATGTTTGGATTTATCTTCCACTCCCGAGTTTAATATTTTCTAAGCATCCATGAAGATGTTCTTCAAATTCTATGAGAGAGGTTGCAAACCAAACACCCTCCCTTGAAGTTCTGAAAAGTGCTCCACTGTATATTGTTAAAAGATGGGGATTTTTAAATGAGCAAACACTTTCTGTTCCTAGCAGTTGCACCTCATTGAAAAAAATGGATTGCTCTTCAGAAGCCTACATATTCCACACTTACATAAAAGGAGGTTCTGGCCCAAATCTATGGTGCCAGTCCAAGAGCTTGCAGTGCAACAAAGGGAGTGCACGTATCACGTATCCATAAGGCACCCTTACTCTCCACTGCTCCTGCGTGGGTTGTGCACCTGCGTGGGTTGTGCACTGATCTGGGCCTCTGAAAAAAGTCAGTGTGAAAGCTGATCTGACTTGTGCTAACTGCCAACAGAAGACATGGTCACAACCCCATCTTGATTGCTAGGAGGACAGGTGATGTAGGAATTATTGTGCCAGTTTTGTGTACTTGAAGACCACACCCACCCATTGGCGGTATCCTCCCATGGCTGGCTACACCATGCTGTCACAGTACAGATCAGAATCTGAGCCTGTTTTCTAGAGCAGTGTTTCCCAAACTGTGTTCCATGAGAAAATGTTGAGGCTAGTGATATTTTTCCTTCTAAAATATTAAATGTGAAATTATTAAAAATCAACTTTTGAGCAATATGGTATGGAAACCCTCCCCACTCCTAACCCAGCATGTATGTGTTCTATCAATAGATTCCAAGCCCAAAAGTGTTCTGTGGTCAAATTATTTTGGGAAATGCTATTCTAAAGGAAACTAAAGTTGCGTCTTGGAACAGTAATTTTTTTCATTTGCAGGCCACTAAACAGTTTTGAATGGAGGCTGTAGAGAAGACCTGTCGCCGTCCTCTGAGCCGGGACCTGAAGAAGGCCCAGAACGCCCCCCCTGGACATACCTGGGTACTGCAGGCCTCCAGCCCCGGCAGCAGAGGGGCGGGGCCCAGACAGAAAGGGGAGGTATAAAGGCCCAGCCTGCCAGCTCAGTGGGGGGCAAGCTGCTGAAGGGGAAGGACGTGGCTCCTCTCCGGCAGTGAACCGGAGAGAACCAGGCCCCTACCAGGAGGCCGGCCCGGGCCGCTCCAGCCCTTCAGCCAGAGGGCCTACCAAGCTTACCAGGGCCCCGTGACTGGGAAGGGATCCCCGAGGGAAAGGCCAGGGATCGATCCCGGGTGCATTGGGCCCCAGAGGCAGAGACGCACCATGCCGAGGACCCGGAGGAACCGCTGCAGCCCTGCGACCTCGAGGAGCTTCCCTCGGCCGAGGACCTTAGTCCACCCAAGGACTCACCGGCGGCACTGGGACCCTACAACCTCGAGGAACTGCCTTCACTGGAGGAGATTGAGGACCTCCCCGACCTACCTATGGACTTGGATGGCCTGGTAGGGACCCCCCTAGCCATCTACCCCGAGGACCTGGAAGACGACCCGACGGATCCAGGTACCCCAAACCCCAGGGTGGGAGGAAGAAGCCCAGGGGTGGTTAGCTACCGCCTCGTGAGTGGCGGAGCCACCGAGGGTCAGCGTGTTTCGGCCGGAGCCCCGCTGACCACAGTGGCAGATGCCTCTGCCACTGAATAGGGCCCTGGGCTGGGACGCAGTGGAGTGGGTGGGCCTGCGTCCCCCTCCCTCACCCCTTTTCCCTGGCCACCCTTGATGCTCAAACCTCACTGACCCCATACAGAGGTTTGGGTGTTGTGCCTGCCTCGCCCTGCCTGAGGGCTGGGGGCTACTGACTCTGGTGCTTTGCCCACCCCGCCCTGCCTGAGGGCCAGGGGCTATTGACTCTGGTGCTTTACCTGCCTCGCCTTGCCTAAGGGACAGAGGCTATTGACTCTGGTGCTTTGCCTGCCCCGCCCTGCCTGAGGGCCGGGGGCTATTGACTCTGGTGCTTTGCCAGCCCCGCCCTGCCTGAGGGCCAGGGGCTATTGACTCTGGTGCCTTGCCTGCCCCGCCCTGCCTGAGGGCCGGGGGCTACTGACTCTGGTGCCTTGCCTGCCCCGCCCTGCCTGAGGGCCGGGGGTTATTGACTCTGGTGCTTTACCTGCCTCGCCCTGCCTAAGGGCTGGAGACAACTGACTCTTTGCACTTTGTGCCTGCCCCACCCTGTCTGAGGGCCGGGGGCAACTGACTTTGCACTTTGTGCCCGCCCCGCCCTGCCTAAGGGCCAGGGGCAACTGACTTTGTACTTTGCCTGCTCCACCCGGCCTGGGGGCCGGGCCGCAGACTGTGGGATAAAAAGGGCGCCCACCCAGGCTAATTCCCCGAAGCACCCGAAGGGGGCGCCCTCCGCGCCCTCCCGTGGCGTGGAACTCCTACAGAGGCGTTGACCCCATTGGGAATCTTAGATATAGTCTGCAGATCTCCAAGGTCCACAGGTTGAAAATCATTGTTTTGGAATGAGCAGAGAATAAATTGGAAGAGCTCCAAGTCATCTTATATCCCAAATCCTTTAAATTGAAGATACCATTGGGTATACAAATAGAATACCCATCCCCTATCTCAGGAATCAAACATGTGGTGAATGGTGGTGGTTCCAGAATACCCATTGTGTGGGTACATACGTACCCACATGCGCACTAACAGATAAATCTCCTAAAATTCCTTACCACTTCCCTTGTTTTCATGAGTGTGTAAAATAGCATTCATTTTTTCCTTATCATTATAGTAAAGGATGGACTACTAGGTTTTACTCCTGGGCTAGTCATGAGAGACTTTGCCAGTGGGTTTCACAGATATTTACTCACAGCAGAGGAATGGTGAGACTTGGGAATCTTGGATTCTATTCCAAGGTCTGGAGCGAACTACACACTAATGCCCATCCTCTTCAAAGGTGACTCCTTTTGTCTTGTTCCTTCCAACTTGTCCTCTTCTCACTCCTTTTTCTTCCTCATCTATGGCTCCTAATTCCAGTCTCACTATCCTTTCCTGGCCTGTCCCAGTCTCCAATCAGGCTTCTCACCCACTACTAATCTCTATCCCAGCTATTCTCAGTCCCCTCCAGCCTCCTTGTCTCTTTTTCATGTTGTAGCCTATGTGAGGTAGAAATTAAGCTTTGGCATAAATTAGTTTAAGTGTAGAAAGTATGGGAAATTGAGATTGCTAGTGTGAGGAAAACTTAGAGGAAAGTTGGAGGCAGTATGGTAGGAAAATAGAATTTAGCAAGAATGGGATCCAAAGTTCTGTTGCTGCTATGTTTCCTTTGTAAGTGGTTTGAGCAAGGCTTTTAATGAGTGTTTTTGAGAAGTGTAAATGCTTTTTATTAAAATGGTGTGTGTGTATCTATAGCACGGGAAGAACATGGGTTCAGATGTTAATTTAAATAATGTGTAATTTAAAAGAGCCAATAAGGAGGTGACAGAAATATAAGAATGGTCAGATTAACGGTCCAGCTAATCCATTATCCTATCTTTTGACAATGGCCAGTTCCAGATGCATTGAAGAGAATGAACAGAACAGGGAAATCATCCCCTGTCACCCACTACCAGCAGCTGACAGACAGAAGATTAGGAAAAAATGGGGTTGAATCTCTGACCATCTTGGCTAATAGCCAGCATCAAGCAGGGGCCGGCCTCACCCCTGCGGCTGGCCTCTGAGACCTACAACGCCAGCTAGGCCCCATCTGGTGGGTCTGCTGGGCTCCAGGGTCAGTGTGCCTAAGAACTGCACCACCCCACCCCCAGAACTGGTTGCCACTATGGTGGTGGGGGGAATAGCCCACAAAAAGGGGTAGCCTTGGGTGCCTTAATCCAACCCTGGTATTTAACTGCATACCTATTTGCATAACTAATCACTTTTCTTTTGAATATAGTTTGGTTTTATCTTTTGAAGTGTCATCTAATGTTCTTTGCTAAATAATTTTTCTGTAAGCAACCTACAGGCTTGAATTTAGAGTGCAGTGAACCTCAACTTAGTTTTCAATGACTGCATATAGATTGGGGACATGTGAGCATAAAGATTACAGAAAATTACACCTCCCTGGTCTCCAGTTGCTTTCCCAGCTACCCCCGTTCCCTATTCCACTGCTCTCAGTCCCAATCTCTCTCCTCATTCATACTGCAGTGACTTGTAAATGAAAAGAAGTATGATTTGAGCTTAACAAAGAATGTAAAGTAACTGTTATGAGCCAAGCAGCATATGAGACTTTGTGGAAAGATAGTGACTCACATCTACTGCACCAATGTAGGATAAAATTAAAAACAGATGCTGGAGAAGCAGTAAAGATACTGGGAGCCACCAATGTGCCAAGTATTGTACCTTTGCTAGTGGTTTTTGCCACTGGCCTTAACTTGCTCAGCAAAGGGTGGTTGGTTGACCTTTCATTGGATTGGAAAAGTAAAGTGCCTCACTTGAAATCAGAAGGTGATGTAGTTCTGAGAACTGTCTCAAGTACACATAAAGAAGTATTAAAAGATGAACTGGGGCAAAAGCTGCTACTGCTAAAAGTGACTTAAACCCAAACGTTTTGCCTCATTTCAAACTCAGATCTATGCTCTTTTCCAAAACGCACTATGTTGGGACTGAGTTAAAAAAGACTATGGGCTACTGATATTACTGAATCTGTAAAGTTTTTTGTGAATTGGCTTCACCAGTAGTACCACTGTTTGAGGCTAGATGGCTCTGTACACATATGCAATGGCTATAAGATGGCTGTAAACAGGGTCTCTCACAACTAGGACAAAAATTGATGATCTGTTTGCAGATTTAGCAGGAGAAGAATGGTTTACACAGTTAGAAATAAGCCATGCCAACCAACAGATTGTCTTGAAAGAAGATTCCAAACAGCACCTCATTGTAAATACTCACAAAAGACTGTTTTAAATATAATTGGTTACCTTTTGGGGTGTCCTCAGCCTCTGCTATTTTCCAAAGAACCATTCATGGATCAGTTCGTGGAATTCAGCATGTATGCTAAATTAATCACAGGTACAATAGAAACCAAACATTTATAAAATTTGGCAGAAGTCCTAAACAGGCTACAGGAAGCAGGTCGTTGCCTAAAAAGGGGATGTGTGTTCCTTACTGGCACATGAAGTGATATACTTAGGTTTTAAAGTGTATGCCCAGAGACTGCAACCAAATGGAGAGAAAGTCAAAGCAATTTGTGATGCCACTGTTCCGAGGAATGAGTCAGATGAACGCATACTTAGGCTTGCTGAATTATTGCAGTAAGTTTTTTGCCAAATTTATCAACACTTCTAATGCCCCTGTTTCAGGATTCTGAAGTATTATTGCAGTCCTCAGAAGTTCGGGTACAAAGTGACAAAGAACTGATCTTAACATGTGGTGCGTCTTCATATGGAACTAGAGCCTTTTTAGCTCACTGGTTGAAGGATGGGTCAGAGAAACCAGATGGATTTTATGCCAGACTGTCTTCTGCTGAACACAATTATTAACAGTTGGATTGAGAAGGATTAGCTGTTATCTTTGGGATGCAGAAGTTTCATAACCATATATGGATATAGGTTTCCAGTTTGCACAAATCCCAACACTGTTATCTCATTGTTTAATGAGATGAAGTCCATGCCAAAAATGGAAGCACCCAGATCTGGTGACAAGCAATGACATGAAATGCCGGTGACTATATTATTGTCAAGATTAGACCTTATCCAGCTATACATAATGAGAAAAATACTGCAAAAACAACAGAAGCGAAAGCACCAACATGTCAAACATGCCATAGAATGGAGTTTTGCTGTTTATAGTAAAAACCTTTGGTCCTGGTCCTGGTTGGATGCTGGTTACCATTCAAGATAACACAGGACCAGTGTCTTATGTGGGAAGTGGCAGTGCTTTGTCTTTTGGGCAGATGAAGAAACAGGATTGTGGTAATATCTGGAGATATTAATATAACAGCAATAGAATTGCCACCTGAGAACATCCAATTAAATTCAACACCAGTATCTGGAACTCTAGAGGAGCAGTTGACAGTGCAAGTTACCATATTGCAGAATGGCAAGGTCTTCCTGAAAATATAACAGTGATGGCAGAATGACCTATTGCAAGCTTGAATAGGCGCATTTCATACAGGAGAATTGTCTACCTTCCTATCTATAAAATACACCAGTCACTGAGTTCACACTCAGTTTGTTTTTATTTGCAATTTGCAATGCATTGCTAATTGTTTGGTTTTGAAAGTTGAGTTGTAAATATGTAAAAGGGGAAATGTGAAAATGTGCAATAAACTGAACAGTTCGGGGAGTAGGTATACACTAAATAAGGAAATCTGTGGCTGTTCTAGGTTATATTGTTAACTCCTATGGAAAAAGTGAGTCTATGGAGCTGTTGCCAAGAGAAATGCAGGTTGTTAGAGTTAAAATATTGTGAATACTCAAAGATGTTGGCATGCATCTGGTTTATGCTTCAGCAAAGCTCTTACGATTGGAATTCCTGGGCAACCTTAATCATAGCCAGTTCTACCAGAGCCATCTACAGTTCTGTATAAGTGTGGGCACGGTGTTTTCCAAATGACTGTGTGGACCTATGAAATCTGTTGAGCATATAGTTTATTCGTGGGAATGAATAAATGTACTGAGTGAAACCTCTAGGTACTCCATTTTTAAAATGAAAGAGACATTAAGGATCATTTTTTTAAATGTTGGTGGTTGCTGTGAAATGCTATAAAATGACCAAAGTCCATGAAAAATCAATGGAAAGTGTGCCGTGAATCACTTGCTGGGCCTTGAATCAAGCCCCAGAGAAGGTTCATCAAGAATATAATACATGTGGGGCCTGATTCTCCTTGCCCTTGGCAGTCATTTCCAACAGTGCAAAGAGAGAGGGAGGAGAAAATGCTGCTAAATCAGAATGGTCACATTTTAAATTCACTTTGCCTTGGTATAAATGACTTCACTTACTGCTTGGCCCTCGAGTATGGGCTCCATTGCACTTGAGCTCATGAATGAAACTGACCCACAAGACCATGAGGACAGTTTGTCCTTTTCAGGTGCTCTGATGAGTAGTCAGTCCTTTAATTCAGGTTAGTTAATATAACAAACATCTGGTCAGGTACAGGTATGGATCTGTGCTCAGACTTGTCATTCTTAGCAGAGTGTTCCTTGTTGATTTGTACAGAGTTGCACTATTACAGGTCTGTTGAACCCAGCATGGAGGGAGAATTGGGGTTTTTTCCACATCCTACAAATAACTGACAAAGCAGTCAGCAGCGAACAGTTAATCAGCATCTTTGTCCAATTCCTCAGAGTACATCTATCCCAATATACATTCAGGAGTGTTGGGCACCCACACGTTAGTTTGCTTATTTTTTTTATTCTGAGTGTTATAGAACAAGTGACTGAGATGCTGGCTTGTTCAGGAGATGCTTAACATTACGTGCATGCTTTATTCTCATTGAAGTCATTGCAATTAAGCATGTACTTAGTTTTAAGTACATGTCTAAGTGCTTTTCTGAACTGGGGACAGATATTGAGACAATCGAATGGAGGGGGGCTTTTTTGATAAAACAGTGTCTTGGAGATCTGTACCTACATCTTCCGTACAGTCAAAGCCACTATCCTGGAAGTTGATCCATATGGGCAGATCTGCCTGCACCAGCACAGAGGACCACTGAAGTCCATAGTGCTGCCCATACAAAGCAGTTTGCAGGATTGGGGCCTTTAGCATGTATGAATTTTCACATGTGAAAATGGCAACTGTGAGCATAATTTTTTTTCCAGAAATTCTTGTAAAATGAAAGTAGATCTATTGATTCCAATCTTTCTGTTAGAAAAATACAAAGTATTTATTTCCTTAAACTCAGATTTTTAAGTTGAAGGTTGTGGTTAGAAACAATAAGTGTTTTGGGACATTTTGAGAGAAATGAGCTCTTGATCTTTTCCTTTATTATAGGGTGTGAAGCACAGCTGTATGCAATCAGTTGAATCAATGCACTGAAAACAATCAAGCCAAAGCAGAGAAGATGATTTTCCCAGTTGTACAAATGAGTGCATAGGAGCTAAACTTTGGCAGATTTTTTTTTTTTTTTTTGGTCTTTGGCAGTTAGCGCCTGATCCCGAGGTACACTGGGCACATGCAACAACTACTGACTTCAAAGGGACTTGCAGGTCCTTGGCCCATCAGCATTTGTATCACATATCAGAAATTACCTAAAACCTTCCAATGTGGATCCTCCAAAAAAGGGCAAATTTAACCTTGTCTGTTAATCTTAATAATTACACAAGAACCCCCTAAAAAGACAAATAATAGTTATATGTTGCAAACTATGCTTCCCCTACCCCCCAAACATGTTGAATGTCAGATTCCTTTTATTTTAATTCTAATTGCAGCGTCACTTTTATTTTTCTGAATTGGGTGAATTTTTGTTCTTAAGTTTAAGATCATGTCCAAGTTTCTCAAGTGATGTAGCAGTGTGGATGTAAGGCTGGAAAACTTCAGCAGAATCATTTTCATGTGTATACATTTTCTGATCTCCCTTGGTGTGTCAGCGCTGCTATTTCAACGCTTCAAAATTATGAGTCAGCCAACTGGAGGATGGACCGAACTGGACTGGAAAGCTCCAGAGGTATACAAGTACGTTTTAGCTGCCTGCTTATTCACTGGGATTTATAAGAGCAATTAACTGAGCCTAATTCTGTTGCCACTTACTCCGGTATAAATTGAGAGTAGCTTCACTGTAATTAGTGAGGTAGCAACTGAGTATGAGATCAGAATTAAGTCTTTTTAATACCTTAGGCTATGTCTACACTGGGGAATTTAGGTTGACTTTACTAAGTAGGATCATTCCTGATTTTGAAGGAGCAGTCTACATGGAACTTTTTTCTCCTATTCCAAACCATAGCAAATACATGTATAGTCTCCCTGTAAATTAAATTCTTCCTCTCCAAAGAATCTATTTTACAAGGTTACCTATGTGAAGTATGGATAAAGCTATTATGCATTACATCATTAGAGAAAAACATGGTGGTTAGCTCTCTTCTCACCTCTTGCCCCAGTAATCAAATGATGTTTTCATGGCTGAGACAAAAGGCACATAAGCAAACCACATCACTTGGTAGCTGATAGACATCCAGCACACGTATGTAGTCACAGGTGAATGGCAGCTACTTAAGGGTAACTATCAAATTCCAACAGAGTCTTGTGGCACTTTTAAAGACTAACAGATTTATTGTTAAAAGTGCCACAAGACTCTGTTGTCTTTCTACAATAGACTAACACGGCTACCCCTTGGAATTTATCAAATTCCAGACTTCTTACTAAACAATTCTGCTGGTGAAACTGTGAATTCAAAGGTAACTAATAAGGTTAACAGATGTCAAGATATTGAACTCGTGGTGCTCTTTATTTTAAAAGGACACTGATCGTTTGAAAATCACAAATCTGTCTGAGAATGCTGTACCTGTAATAGTAAGAATTACCATTTAAGATTATCTCCAAAACTGGAAAATATCTTTCCTTAATTTTTCATGTTAGTTGGTGAAACTGATCTCAAGTTACGAAAGATTCTGATAGCCTTATTCATGCCTAATAGTATCTTGCTGCTCATATAGACCCAAATCAATGAGACCATTTATGGAGTGAGGTACGAGTCTGTGGGAGAACGAGTCTTGGAACATAATCTTTGTGAATAACCAATTTTCCTCTTTCTCTAGGTAGTCACTTCAGACTGCGGAGTGTGAGTGAACCCCTGCATGTGAGTGAAGCCCTATTTACTTTGATTTCTTCCTTGCTGAAAAGATGCTATGAACATTTACAGGGGAGCAGAAAAATATGTCCATTTATTTTAAAAAGATTATTTAGGGCATGCACTCTGTCCGAAACGGCCCTTTTAAATAATTAGTCTAAGTATAAAATATCAAGTTAACATTTTCTCATTTGATGTGCAAAGAAGTTAAGAAAAATAATCTTCATCATTAGGGATTTTCCAATGACAACATATATGTGAGTGATTATGTGTGTTGAGAAACATATAATATGCTGAATAATTAAGCTGTGTTTTTAGTTGCCTTGGTCCATTAGTCTGCATTGATTTTTTTTTTTTTAATTGCTTTTGTATGGGTCCTGCTTTACTATATTTGTTTATGGGTATGCATCAAAAAGTTTCACTCTCTGGGTGGTTCATATTTCTCGTAATGTTGTCAGAGCCTTTTGCATCTGGTAATGTTTATTACATGGAGTTTTGATAGCACTGCTAACTTTTGGATGCACCATATGTAAGTGTTCCAGGTGCTCAGCAGATGACCCTCATAGGAATGTCAACTTTGAATTTCTGTAAATCTAATGATACGCTTGCTAGTAGGCTGCATTTACTCCATATATTTCTATTGCATGAAAAGAAGAGAACCACAGGGATTTAGTAAAGGCTAAATCCCATTTCTCTTGGGCCCGTATGTAAAGTCAAGATAATCCACTAGTGAAAGGGTATTGATTGAAGGTCCCACCTGTGCACAACAAATTGCGGGACTGATTGAAGCACTTGCAGAGTACCATTGAAGTCTGCTAGGTCTTCATGAAGCCCCAATGTCCAGCCATTGACTGCACTACTGTGTACTCTTCTGATGCCCACTCTAGAAAATGGAAAGGGTTCAGAAAAGAGCCACAAGAGCGATCTGAGCTCTGGAAAACCTGCCTTACCAAGAGAGACTTAAGATGCTCAATCTATTTAACTTATCCAGAGAAGGTTAAAAGGTGATTATTTATGGAATATAGATACCTACATGGAGATTAACAGAGGGTGTGGCAGGCTGGTAACTGAGGATGTGGCAGGTTGCTCCCTACATCTGGTCTGGCGTGCTGCTGTGGCTCCCTGATCTCATTCCTGAACCCCAATTCACCCTGCTTTACAAGGAGACCACTCACTCCTGAGTCAGTCCACACCAGCCTCCTGCATGTAATTCATCCCAGGTAGTGGTTTTATGTCCTCTGGCTAATTGAGGGATGGTCCCCAGGGCTGTGTCTACACTGGTAAATTAAGTTGACTTAAGCTTGCTTAAGTCGACTTAATTTACCCTGCGTCTACGCTACAGTTTTCTTAAGTCAACTTAAGCAGCTTGCTTAAGTCGACTTAAGGAAAATAAAGCCAACTTAATTAAAATTAAGTTGACTTTATAACACCACTTTTCAATTCAACCTAAGGCTTAAGTCGACTCCCTAGAGTCGACTTAAGCCAGTGTAGACGTGGGGTAGCCCTAAGTTGACTTAGGGCTACACCAATGCCCTCCCTGCCAGTGGGGGGGCACAGGGGGAGCCTGGCATGCCCCCCCACATGGCAGGGCAGAGCCCTGCCCACCCTGCCCCTATGCCCTGCCAGGGTCCCTAGGTACAATGGGGCAAAGGCTGAGCCCCCTGGCATTGGGCAAGGGGTGCCCCCCTACTCCCATGGACATTCCCTAGGTCCCCCTAAGCCCCTAGAAGTCGACCTAGGCATCCAGTGTGGATGCTCTAGGTCAACTTTTTAAGTTCCCCTTTAAGTCAACTTTAATTTTAAGTGTAGACACACTAAGTCAACTTATTTAGAGTCGACTTAGTTAGTCAACTTAAATTAACAAGTGTAGACATAGCTCAAGTGAGCAGTCCAGCCCAAGATACCACAGTGAGAACTTCTGTCTTATAGGGATTGGGACTCACTCCCAAGCACCATAGTCTCACATTGAAATGGATCGTGCCAAGCATCCCTTACTCACACCCTCTAAAGTCCACACAGCTTTAGATGAAACAAATATTAGTTTATTGATTAGGATATGATTTTAAGCGAGCATATAGCAAATCAATGCACAATCATTTTAATAAAACAGTTAGTGGTTGCCATGAGAAATTAAAAGATAAACACACCTGCTACCCTATAACACTACTAGAAATATGCTCATCTCATCCCTCAAGTCTGGCTGTGATTGTTTGCAGCGGTCTCTGCCTCTTCCAAGACAGGGCCCAGTTCCTGTAGATGTTTCGAAATGGAGTTTCCCAGGCAAAAAATCTCAAGCCATTCAAAGTGTCTCTCTGTTTGTAGCCCCCACCTAGAACCTGCCCTCCTCCTGGACTGCAGAAATCTCCGTCTCTTGTGAGAACCAGAGACCTCAATTTGTATTCCCTTTGTTACCTCCGTCAGGTACTTGCTTGTAGCTTTGGCTGTTTACATGCTGCTGGCAGAGAGTTCTGTCGGTCTCCCTCCCCCCTGAGCCGTTCAAAACATACTTCACATCTGTGCACATATATGATGCTGCAGGAAACATGACACCATAGAAATCCTGTAGAATATGTTATGAGCATTCATAAAGCAACCTTGCATGGCACAACTGGCATAAAATCATAGAATCACAGTGCAAAAATGAATAGAAAAATCATATAGATCATAGTCTGGGGTACACAGTTGTGCATCCTGTGACAGAGGGCTCTTGAAGCTAGCAGACAAAAGCATAAGAATGAATGGCAGGAAGTTTGGAGCTGGACAAATGTAGACTTGAAATAAGGTGTAAATGTTTAATTGTGAGTCATTAATTATTGGAACAAATTACAAGGGATCTGAAGGGTTCTCCACCTCTTATTCTCTTAAATGAAGATTAGATATTTTACAAAAAGTTATGTGTTAGCTCCAACAGGTCTTATGGGCTTGACAAATACTGGGTGAAATTCTATGACCTGAGTTATTCAGAAGGCCACATAAGCTCATAGACTCTAAGGTCAGAAGGGTCCAATATGATCATCTAGTCTGACCTCCTGCATGATACAAGCCATAAAACCTCACCCACCCACCCCTGTAATAACCTCTAACCTATGACTACATTATTAAAGTCCTCAAATCATGATTTAAAGACTTTAACGCATAGAGAATCCACTAACAAGTGATCCATGTCCCACTCTACAGAGGAAGGTGAAAAGCCTCCAGAACATCATAATGGTTGTTTCTGGCCATGGGGTCCATGAGTCTGTAAGAAGTTGCAAGATCCATGTCTAACTACTCAAGAATGTACAGTGAATAGAAAACTCTAGTGATACCTCAAAAATGTGACTATATATTGAATAGTTATACAAATACATATGTATGTCTCAAGTGTTTTCTGACTAGGGAACCTAAAGTTAAGCCCTTTAGGATCCATTTTTGGGCAATTAACTTTCTTGCCTTTTAGAGTCGGTGAGCACCTACAGCTGCCATTGACTTTAACTAAATGGTCTCTCTTTGTTTTGGGTAGGCATGCTTTCTGTGTGTCTGTAGGATATGCTTATTACAATAGATTTCACACTGAAACCAAGAATTTTAATGGATTGATTTTTTTTGTCTCTAAATTAGGTCTTATCTATATTAGGGATCTGTGTACCAATGTAACTACACTGCTGAAAACTGCATATAGGTGTATCGCAGTGGTGTAGGAATGGTGATTGCACTAGTGTGACTGACCCCCATTTTATTTATCTTTGTACATTAATAAAATCGATCAGAGCTACAAAAATGTCATCTCTGCTTGTGTTGTGCATATCTGGGGATAATTAACCTCTTATGATATTGCTATCCTGCAGCCTCAGTCATGAGATCTTATTGGAGTATTAAGGGAAAACTACCTTTAAGGTGACATGGTGGAAATTTATATCCTTTGTGTGGAAGAAGGCAAATCTAACTGTTAATATATTAAGACTTATATGTGAACTATTACAAACACCATCTGTTTGGGGTCCTCTGTTTAATGAAAGACAAGCGAATAAAAAATTTGAAGGCAAAAATAATATGGCCAGAAAAATAGATCTTTTTATACAGTTGACCATTGGGTGTCACTCTTCATCCTGTTCATTTCAGGCTCAGACTTATAAGATTTCAGCACAACGGTTATGTTAGGAGATCTGTTAGTTAGGAATGTCCAACTAGTTAGCAGAAAATTAAATTGCTTTTTCTTAACTGCATCCTGTTGAGCAGGGATTGCTTTGATTTGCTACTAATGTGAACTGTGAAGTAGCATGTTAGTGAGACCTATCAATGATGACCAACTTGTATTGCTCAGCCACACTAAAACTTCTGCAGAGATGCCACACAAGTTGATGATTGTTGGCAGCTAAAAATTGGATCACACCATGTGTTTGTTTTTCTGGAAGATGATAGTGTTTTGTCATTGTCAAACAGTTAGACATAAATTTTCAAAGCTGACTAGTGATTTTAAGTGCCTCTGGTATTTGGGTACTCAACCTGAGAGATCGTAAAGGAGCTTGACTTTCAGAAAGTACTGAGTACCCACAACTGAAAATTAGGCCCGTTTAAAATGTCCAAGTGGGCACCCAAAATCTGAAACACCCAATATTACTAATTGCTTAGGAAAATTTAGACCTTAATGATCTCTCTGTGCTAAGGGGAAAGACAGCAACAGCAGGGTTGTTTCTTTGTTTTTTTAAAAAAATTTAACATCATAAAAACTATTTGAGGAATAACAAAAGAAGTTTTGAGAAGCGTGTCATTTTTCTTTTTTGGTACAACAATATTTTTGTAAAACTTGCAACAGTTAGATCAGCTGAAGAAAATGAGGGGAAAATAAACAAAGTTATTGCAGTATATGCACTAAGTTTTTTGCATTAGTGACATAAAAACATATACTATAGTCTTTAATTCAAAATTATTTATAGTTTGGCATCATCAAAATGGACAAAGATTCTTTATCTCAACTGTCTTTGATAGTCTCAAAATCTATCTTACTCTTTTGTGCATAGAAAAATAACATTTGCATTACTGGGATAATATAAAATGTTTTTTTTTCTGAGATTTAATTAAGTCTAATTTAGGGGCATAACATTGAGGTCATAGAGACAAACAACTTTGTTTAAATAAAGTTATTGCTAACAGGGTTTTAGCACTGTTTCCCCTAGAAATGTGGAAAAGCTATTTTTCTCAAGGGTGTTATAAATCCATGCAATGAATTAGCCTCATATTTAAAAATAGCCATAACCAATGTGGAGCTGATCCCACTGTGGAAAGGGGTGTTAAGTCAGACAAGAAAAGGACTTACTTACAAACATTAGGTGAACCCTACTTCTTTGTTCTTTCAAGCTGTCATTTTCTGGTATGCCAGGAGGACATGCACCTCATTTGCCCATTGCTGATTTTTGTGGAAGCTTACATTTGGAGCTGGATCCAGATCTGAGCTAAATGGAGCCAACAGATGAATTCTCAAGTGTTTTGCACCCACAACAGGGGACAGATTTTTATGAGAACACTTTATCCATTTAAGCACCTAAAAAGTCTCAGATTTTTCAAAAGGCTCAGCCTCAAGCAGCTCCCATTGTGACCGCAGTAGCCAGATTTTGCAGGCTCAGGGACAACACCTGCTGATACGTCCTTTGAAAATCTGGCTGCTAATATGGATGTTGTGGGGACTTCACTTACTGTATATGGGGAAGGTACACAGAAATCAGCCTCTTTCTGACTTCTCTTGAGAGGATTATTGGGCTGTGGTTATATAGGAGGTGAACATACATCCAATTTAGAGGAACAGGTAAAAGATCAGCAATGCTCACCTTCCTTCTCCCAGGAAGCCTCCATTGGTGATGACAGGAAGAAATCTTTAAAAGATATCACTTATCTAATTGGCAGAGATGTTATAGGACTAGATGGCCTCATGCTAATTTGTAATAGTTCCAGCCAAAGCAAAGTCATGCCCCCTACATGCTCCCCAGGTGAAAGAGATGAAAGAAAAAGAAACCAGCAAAATGAGATAATATTGGAGTGACATAAAACTGAAGCAACAGGAGAACAACGTGAAATCAAACAATGACAACGTATCTGAGCAAAGACCAAAACAGATTTCAGAGATAAACGTGAGGGATGGAGGATACCAAAGTGCTCCTACTGATTTGGTTGTTGAGTATTTTGTTGTTCTATCCATCTAGCAAACTAAAAATAAATATATGAAAGAAAAGTCCACAAGACTATGGAAATAGAGGCCGGCACACAACCAATTGAAACAATTTGGAAAGAAATAAAGTCATAACAATAATAAGAGGATTGAAACAAAAAATACAAATGCAAAGCAAATGGTAGCCATAAAAGTAAAAAAAGTGAAGAGCTTCCCCAATGACTGTCATGTAAAATGTATGCAGGATTGGGGACCTAGGACCCAATCCTGCTGTCAGATCTGTATGGACTGAATTGTTACTCCTATGCTGTTCAGGAAACTCCCTCATTCTGAGATAACCCTTAGGCCTTGGCACTTTACATTCAAAGTGTCAGGGCCACTTATTCAACCTTGTGTTTGCCACTATAAATACATAGGGCAGCAGAAACACACACAATAGATTTAATAACATCAAATAAAAATTGCAATTATTTCCCTATTAGGAGAGGAAAGGGGAAGTAAGGAAGCACATGTCTGAAATGCTAGTCATTTTATTTACTGCACTTTCCAGAAAAATACACTGGTGGTGGTAGTGGTATAACGAACAGAATGCTATATGCGAGGCCTTAATTATACCAAACAGTGGTGTAGACCAGTGGTTCTTAACCATTGTGTTGCGGAGAGCTGGGGATATGGCTGGATTCGGCCTGGGGGGGGATGGGCTAGTGTGTCCTGTAGGATCACGATATACTGCCAAGTGTGTCATGGCCCACAAAAATGTTGAGAACCACTGCTGTAGACAACTAGTAATTAGGTAAAGTCTCCATTTATTGCCTGAAATGACTGAGAATTAAACTATGAAACATAAGTCAGTAGGTTCAAGAGGGAACTTATCATCAAGGCATTAGGCAGTCAGACTTTGTAACAGAGATACTGGGCCTGTGTTAATGGCATAGACCAACAGAACAGGTAATGAGGGTGGTTGCCCACATTAGGATATGGCTATCCATTATGTAATGGATATTTTATATCTAATGATCAGTTTTCAAGTTTTTATTTCAATTTTTAAAAAAACATATAGCTTACAGTCAGTAGCCTTATTTCAGAGAAACCGTTGAAATGACTCTAGCATTCCTAACTGCATGGGATAACCTCAGCCAATCAGAAAACCTGACTCAATACCATGTGACTAGTCCTAACCAATCATGTTGGAAATTTAAAAACGTCCCCAAGCATCCAAACAGTATAAATAAATATAATACTCCATGTTTTTCAGTTTTGCTGAAAGTAATGAAATAGTTTTAATTCAGAGATTCATTCTGGAGTGAATTTAGATACGTTTATTTGAACCTCTCTGCATGAGAAATCATGTGGGAGATTTTTCTAGCAGAATTTCCAACCTTGGTTTCAGCTGAATTGGAAACTCAGGAATTCGTGTTTCCTGAATTCTTTCAACTTTCAAAAACAAAACAAAAACTCTCCCCCCACCCAAACAAAACAAAAAAGACAAAACTTGTTGCTGCTTTTGTTTGACTCTTGTCAATTAAAAGGGTGGCTCTTATTTTATTAAAACTTTTTACATGTTCTCATAGTAACTCTAATACAATAAGATGGCTAGATGCACAACACAAATTTTACATTCATTTTTTTCTTTATATTTATATAGTAGTAATACTAGACTTAATATTTATGTCACACTTTCTATCCAATCAAACAAGCAGTCTAGTGGCACTTTTAAAGGCTAACAAATTTATTTATCGCATGAGCTTTCATTGGAGAAAATCCCACTTCGTCAGTGACGAAGTGGGATTTTTCTCCCACAAAAACTCATACGATAAAAAAATTTGTTAGTCTTTAAAAGTGCCACTAGACTGCTTGTTTGTTTTGTTGAACTAGACTAATATGGCTACCCCTTTGGAACTTTCCATCCAAACATTTCACAAAGCATTGATTTCACTTCACAATGCTTCCTTTGAGTTAAGTCCAAAGTCATACAGCAAATCATTGGTGAAGCCAAGGATAGACACAGCTCATCTAACTTCCAACCCATATTGTTGTCAGAAGACCAAGTATTTTTTGAATTGGGATATTACATATAGGGAACATCTCTGAAGGCTGTATTACCTCTAAAATTGTTCCCTAAACTTAATACCTCAATAACACGAATTACTTTCAAATGGATGTCATTTTAGTGGCAATAATTAAACTTTTAACATACCGGTACATAGAATGTTGCTATACATGTGTGAAAATGTGCTGACTAGAGATGGTTGGGAATCTTTCAACAAAACAATTTTTGTCCAAATATATTGTTTAATCGAAACTATAACCATCTTGAAACAGGCTTGGTTTTGACAAAACTTCTATCTTGGGGGGAAAAAAAATTGGAAATTTTTTTAAATTATCAAAATCTTTTGTTTCAGAATTTTGTAAGTGAAAAATTCTGGATTTTTTTTTTGTTTGAAATGACTTGTTTTGAAATGTAAATTGATGAAAATTTAAAAAAAAAAGATTAAAAGTAAAAAATGAAATGAAACATTTTGACAATATTTAAATGAATTTTGATTAACCAGAACTTTTTCTTTTTTTTTTGGTTCACAACAATTTTTGAAATTACAATTTTTTTCCTGATTTGGAAAGGGAAGAAATTTTCAAACTCCCCAAAATTTTTGTGGGACAGGAAAACTTTCCAATTAAGCTGTAGTGTTTTAAAAATGTAGCTCTGCTATTGAAATTTAGTATAACACAATGGGTGGTGAATGTTTTTAAACAGCACAACATCTTTACTGATTTCAAGGTATTGTCTATTCTGGCACATGGCAAGTTGCTAAGAATAAAGAAAATACAAAGTTGTAATCTTAGGAAAGCTTGTTTTAAACCAATGTATTTAATTTGTCAATAGTTATCTTTAAATCAGTGATAGTTTCCTTCGACTAATGGTCTCAAGATGTATGTTGTCCCTTCAAGGAATCCTCGATTCCTAAAGAAGTCCTTGAAACATCTGTTCTGGTTTGTTTTATGTTCACAAAGGTTTTCAGAAGAGTATAGAGGCACCTATATTGAAAGAGCTGAGGTTTTTCAAAAGCTCAGCACTCAGTAGTATTTGCTGGATTTCATCCAGGTTCCTTAATGGGGTCTGAGAACTTCTACAAATCAAGCAGAAACACCTATTCTCTATGACTGGAGAAACCCAGAAGAAAAAAGCTCTCTTGGCAACTTGAGTGCATTTTCAACAAAACCTCTAGGAAGATATATTTTGAGGCTTTTCTTCCTCTCTGTCGTCCAGATGTCTTTTCTCCACCATCTCCTCTCTTTCAGAATTATTTAGGATTATCTTTTGAAGAATGGCCAGACTGAGCATTGGTGGTAATATAGATGGTCGAGATGATTTAATGCCATATGTCTTTGCTCCTTTCCTTCCTCAATTTCATTTGAAATGCCAGTGATTGCAAGAATGAAATGAAAGGAACAAGTCAAAGAAGCACACAGAAGAATTGCTATTTCTTAAATTTTAAAATTTCAGGTGCGGAATTGAATAAAAATCTGAATTTTCCTGAAGTTTGATGGTGGGTGGATCTAGGGCTTTGGGTCAGCAGAGATGAGATGGAGCTGTAAAGTTTATTCTGGGTCTGAGCTTTCCTGAAGTTCAAGGCAAGTGTGATTTGGACTGCGGTTTGCAAGTAAGACTCAGCTGTAAATTAAAATTACAATGTGTGCAAATTAGATATTAAAAAACATGTACTTTTCTTCCCCTGGCAAATGAGCCAGATCCTCAGCTGATGTAAATGGGCATAGCGTTACTGATTTTCTCCAGTGATCTCCATTGAAATCAATGGAGTTGTGCACGTTTACACCACTTGAAGATCTGGCCGAGAGGCAAAGTCTCGAACTGTTCTGCAAGGTGAGAGAAAGGCAAGGGATGAGACCTTGCAGCATACTGCAGGGGATGGGGTAAGGAAGTCTAACCTGATTCACGGTGTTGCTGCAAAAAACGAGAGTCCTGTGGCACCTCAAAGACTAACAAATTTCTTCAGGCATAAGCTTTCGTGGGCTCCAACCCACTTCGTCAGATGCATGAAATGGAAACAACAGTTGAGAGGTAGATATACACATGCCAGGAGGAGTACCATAATAATGGCAAGTGCTGACAAAGTCAATTCAATGGGACAGGAGAGGCTCATTCACACCAGTTGAATAGAAGGTAAGAATGTGTGAAGACCGACAATTACTTTTTGTAGTGTGATAACCATTCCAAGTCCCTGTTCAGACCCAGTCTGATTGTGTCAAGTTTGCAAATGAGCTCCAACTCTGCAGTTTCATGCTGGAGCCTGCTTTTGAAGTTTTTTTGCAGGAGTATGGCAACTTTCAAGTCTGCGACTGACTGTCCAGGGAGATAGAAGTGTTCTCCTACTGGTTTATGGATGTTACCATTTTTTATGTCCGATTTGTGTCCAATTTGTGTGTTGCTGCAGCTGTTCGCAGGAGGGAACGAAGCTATGGCCAACCAGTGGATTCTGAACTGTTTCCATAATATCCTCTGCAAATGCATCATTCCTGGGATGATAAGGAGGAGGTCCTGTAACCAGGGAAGCCCTCTTCTTTCCTAGACATTCTTCACTTGTATGATAGGTCTTTTACAGACAGACTATCAGAGGGTCCCACTCTATGAAGAAAGAAAATTAAGTCCGTAGACAAGTATTGGGTTTACAGTCAGACACTTCCAATAACAGGGGTGTCGATCTCATATGCTATGGTGGGCAGATTTCACTTAAATGTACTTCAAGTGGGCCGTACTTGCCATAAATGGAACTACTAGGGCACTCTCGGGGCATCGTGTAGCACTATGAATGCAAGACTATGCTTTGTGAGACTCCCCCCCCCGCCCCCCCTTTGGGAAAGCATGGTCCTATGAGACATAGTCATGGGCTGGATGGAAGAGGTTCATGGGCTGCATCTGGCCCATGGGCCACATGTTTGACACCTTTGCGGTATAACATTATGAATACACAAGAAAAGTACCCATACATATTTTGAGAAATATACTTTCTCAAAATATATTTCAGAATTATTACTCCTGACAATGTTTTACACAAAGCGGCTCCAGACCTCACATATTTTTAGTAATTTTTTTTTATTTTTATGGATGTAGTTTAGCAGCTTAGGATGTGGACGATTTCCGGGCAAAGGACAGCAGATGCAGAGTCCTCTGCTAACAGTAGTAGATCTTTCAGTAGCCTTCGACAATGTTGACAATGAGGTGGCATTGAAATGTCTGTGGTGTATGGCAAGGGTGGTACTTGAAGTGGTTGCGGTTATTCCTGTCAGAGATTTTCCAGACTGTGGAGATGGGCAATAGTTTTTCTGCCTCCAGGGCTTTCAGGTGTGGTATCCCATTGGGCACACTTTTGGCACACCTCTTGTTCAACATCTTTGTTAACTGCTTGAGGTTGTATGAGCTTATAGTACCAAGAGCAAATGGATGGCCCTTGGCTTTTTGTCTCCTTTTCATTGGACATGGACAGAGCACTTTAGTGTCTTTTTGGTCCCATTGAGAGAGGAGGACTAGGTGGGTGTAAACTCAATTTGGCGAAGATGCTCATTAGTAAGGGGGAGCCTTTCCTGGAACAATGGCACAACTCAATATCTCCATTTAGGTTATCTGGTCTACTCACTGCCAAAGTAGGTCACAATCACACTCTTTTTAGATTCATCTCTCTTCTTGGAGTCCTAGATAGCCCTAAAAGGCTTTATGAGCAGTTGAAACTCCTATGTTGCTGTGAACAGAGTCTACACATATCTTATATATAGTCCTGAGGTCTGGCTATATTTGTAAACTTGTATAATAATAAAAATAAATCTTGGTCTAGGCAGCTTTCAATTGTAGTGACTTCCCTGCAGGACTGCTTCTATCATAGTGTCCAGACCAGTGATACTCAGACCTCAATAGCTCAGGAGCCAAATTAGTGATCATCATTACCCAAAAGAGCCACAGTAGAGTGAATTCATTGTTTCATTTACTATATATCTTCAGTCACACAGTGTTTAATGTCAAAGCCTGCAAAGAGCCACAGGAGATGCATTAAAGAGCTACTAGCAGCTCCAAAGTCTGTCTAGTTAGTATCACAGTTCTAACTAGGATATAAAAAGATCTGGAGCAATTTAGATCAACTGCCAGCATGAGTTGTCATTAATTACCCAGTATTTTTAATCCAGTGTCTAAAAGGGTGACTTGTCAGATCTGCCCTATATTCCTATGCAAGGTCCCATGACCTGCTCTCATGTTTATAGGCTTTTATTGACCTTTGGTTGGGCAAAAGAGTGCAGCCTTTCCTCACAAAGGCAGATTTGCCTTCCATATCTTTGTTACTTCTGGGCTAGCTAACTTCCAATCTCTTTATGTTGAACTAAGACCACATTCCAAAGGGGTAGCCGTGTTAGTCTATTGTAGAAAGACAAAAGAGTCTTGTGGCACTTTTAAAGACTAACAGATTTATTAATCGCATGAGCTTTCTATCTTCAAAGCGTCTGACGAAGTGGGATTTTCTCCCACGAAAGCTCATGCGATTAATAAATCTGTTAGTCTTTAAAAGTGCCACAAGACTCTTTTGTCTAAGACCACATGGAAGCATCATCCAGTACAAAGTGAAGTTGCCTTCTATTGAGCAAGCTGGGCTGTTGAGAGCATATTGCAACTAGTTTCTTCACTTGTCAGCTGCCTTTGAGGTGAAATTCAAGGTGCAGGGCTACATTGCTCTAAATGGATCTGGAGGCACCAATTTCTTGGGAGGCTGACACCAATCCTTTGAAGCGTACACACTAATCTGTGTTTAGGAATTTTGTGGCAATTGAGTCCCTTAATTAGTTGCCTTGAGAAGTTGCACCTTTAGGTGAAACATCAGCCATAACAAAGATGGGAAGATTTTGACTTCCACAAATTTAAATTTAACTCGCCCTTTTTTGCCATTAAAAACCCTTTCACTCTCCACTACAAATAGTAGTTCACTAATGCCTCTAAACTAGGCACATTTATTAGTAATCTTTCAATCTGGGGTGCCAGGGTAGAGAAATGGAAACAAATTACCTGGCATTTAAAATCATCAAGCATTTCATATTATTTAAATCAGGAAATTTTTAAAAATTAAAGCAACAAACACTAGAACGTACCTTCCCAAATTTTGTATTGTATTCAGCTGGCATAAAACAGCACTGGTACATTAAAGTCAACGAAGCTTTGTTGATTTACACCAGCTGAATATCTGGCCCACTGACTTGACAGGTATGTGGTGGAAAAAACTGCTTATGGACACCAGTCACCATTGTGTTCTCTATTGTGGGGGGAGAGAGGGCCATCAGTAATGCACTACTGTCAAGGTTCCATTCTCCTCATGACTGCTACTGTTAATTTTTGTATATCAAATAGAGCTGGAGCACTAGCATCAGATTGAGTTTAGAGCACTAAAGCTTTTTAAGGTAGTTCTCTTGTGCAGACTGCCTTTGTTAGTGACAGAATGTGCATCTTATATTACAGAGGTCTGTAACAGAGCATGAGGGAGACTTGCAGATACAAACTCAGGGGGAAAATAATGCAATGAAATGCAGAAAACTAAACCAAATGGCTTGAATTAATTTAATGCGGAGCAAGCCATAATTGTGTATTTGATCTCATAAATTTTTAGCATCAGAAGGGACTAATATGATCATCTAGAATAGATCATCTGTACTCCTGCACAATGCAGGCCACAGAACCTAACCCACCCATTCCTGTAATAGACCTCTAACCTATGATTGAGTTATTGAAGTCCTCAACTCATGGTTTAAAGACTTCAAAGTAAAGAGAATCCACCAGCATGTGAGCCATGACCCATACTACAGAGGAAAGTGAAAATCTGTATAGCAACTGGTCACTGTGTTAACAATGTCCTTTTTTGTTTGGTTGGGGTTTTTTAAATCAATATTTATAGATAGTGCACAATTAAAATGATGAATTCAGCTAATGGTACTAAGAATTACCCTGCACTTGGTAAGAAAACACCTGAATGTATTAATCTAATTTTGTTCTGGAACACTGACTTTTTAAAAAACAGCTCTTCATAAACACATTAAAGCAAAAGGAAAGCATTTCACATTCTTATTCAAAATGTAACTCTGTATCAGGGAGGTCAGTCTGTTCATTTTTTTAAAGGGGTTTTGAGAGCTCAATAAATAAAATATTTTTAACTAATTCCATATAGGAAAAGGACCAGCACGTTGGAGATGATTCACAGGCACTTACTTGTGACTTGCTCATTAAATTTTGCATTGGAGACATCTACAACTAATTTTAATGGAAAACACATGAGCAGATATTTTTGTTACTAGAGAATTTTATAATTGGTTACAACAGACAAAACCAGATCTCCCAAACCAAACATTAAATTCAATAAATTTTCCTTGCTTATAATGGACAGACACTTTTAAACTTAAAACAGACACTTTATGAGCATTACTTGTCCTATGAAGTGGGGGAAGGAGTGGGGGGTTAGGAGGAATGAAGCTGAAGGGAGAATTGGCAGGTGTAGGAATCAGATGGTGAAACTGCAAACTTTTTCTCTTCTACGAAATAGCTGCCAAGCTGCTCCTTGAGTTAAACGACTATTCTAAAAGGCTGGAGTTAGACGTCACACTGGCGTTTAAGTGCACAGCTCTGCTCAGAAAATTGAGTTTTGTCATTGACGGTTATAACTGTGTGACTTTTAATCCTTGGACTTCATTGTACCCTCTTGTGGAGAAAACACAGGAGAGAGCTACAGGGGAATGGAAACTGCAGAATCAATTCTGCACACTGAGTTTTCAGGACATCACCCCCTCTAATGGGGAAAAGTTTGTGTGGATGTAGAGTAGGAAAGGGGTAATGTACCCAAACTCAACGGGCCCAGGGAATGTGAAGTAAAAGGTAGATATGTGAAGATAAGAGCCTTCGTACCTGGATTTCTGCCATTCAGTGCAGCTTTTCTGACACCCACCCTTTACTGCCCAATTGGTGGTCAAGTAGGTGCCTTGGTCCTGTTGACTTAGGACAGGTCTACACCATAGCAAGACTTCGATGGCAGTCGAAGGGAGATGCTCAACGTCTTTAAAATACCTTGCATATCTCCCTTAGACTGCCTATCACCTACTTACCACACTGTCTTCGGTGCACTGAGTCGAATGGAAATGCCCTCCCTTTGACTCACCGCTACTCCAGTTGCTGGGGTGGTCTTCACTGATTGACTTCCTGATCGACTGAGTGGCTCTTCAGAGACCCGATCAGTCAATTGGGAAGACTGATCTGACGGCAGCAAATTTGAAGACTAGCTCTGAGTCCCTGGAGCTGCACTAGCTGCTGCAGAGGAGATGCCGCAGACTTTATGCCTTGTACACACTACAGCTGTATCATGCAGTAAGGAGCTTTACCGCGCAATAAGGCTGTGAGTGTACACACTACAATGTTGCCTTTTGCGTGGCAACAGCCCTTTTGCCACGCAACAGGTAAACCATCCAGACGATCGTGGTAATGCTTACCACAGATCGTCTCTCCCGCAATAGAGTGTGTGTGTGTACATTCATTGCAGGTTAGACAACCTCCGGAAATGTCTGAGTGTCAGTCGAGTCCAGTCTGGGACACTGGAGCTGTCATACTTATCAATTTCACTGCTCTCTGCCGGGAAACTGAGCAGCTTGAGGGACTCCCTGTAGCAGTGGGGTTCTAGCTGCTGGCACTCCTGATGGCTAGATCCCTGCTGCCGCTGGGGTCCCCACTGCTGGGGCTCCCCTGCTGCTGAGAAGCCAGTGATCTCAGTGGCTGGAGAGCCCCACTGCCAGCCTAAAGGCTGGCTGGGCAGTGCATGATGGAATAGGTGCCCACCCTGCACTGCTCCTTCTAACAAAAATGCAAAGGAGCATGTGAATACTCCTTTGTGTTAAAAAGATTAATGTGTGGATGGGGGAAAGCGTTACAGTTAATGTTTTGCTTGTCCTGCAACAATTTATTGTGGGACAAGTCTGTAGTGTGTACATAGCCTTAGTGTTGCTTCAGGCGGTAGAGGGGTAAAGTAGATCACTGTCTTTACTAAATCTCATTTTCTGTAAACCTAGAAGCTTGTGATTCCTCCCTTTGTCTGTCATAAGCTCCTCAAACCTCTTCATTTCTTCACTTTCCCCTCCGCCATTCTGAATCACTCACATTTCCCAACCACGAAGTTTAATTGAGAGAACCAGTCTTAAGGAGACAGGGTGTTTCATCTCTCCAGTGAAATCACATGCACTCTGAGCAGGTGGTGTGTAAAGATGTTTTGCCTAATTTCAAACCCATTCAAACATTCTTGCTGGAAACTTCAATTCCAACTCAAATATTATTAGTTTCATGTTCCACTTAGGAAGAACAGAACCATAATAGGATGGAAAAATGAAGTGAAGACCTGATCAGTTGATCAGGAAGGATGAGCTATTAAGACCACCCCGGCAACTGGAGTAGTGCTTAGTTGACTGACAGGCCCCTCCCTTCAACTGAGTGCAGTGGACATGCCAGGCGTAGGGCAGTCGAACTGAGATACACAAGTTATTTTCAGTAACTTGCTTAGCTCCATTCGACTACTGCTGAAAATGGCAGGCAGTGTAGGCCTGCCCTAAGAAACAAATATAGGGAGAGAGAGAGGGGAGGGTGTGGGGGGAGAGAGAGAAAAAAGTTATTGAAAACTATAAATTCTCTAATTGAAATTCTGTCCCCATTCCTGTTCCCTCCAATGGGAATTTATATATAGTACATCCATGGGGGCAAGAGGTTATTCTTTTCTCTCTACATAGCACAGACTTCTCGCTATTTAACATAATGAGTGTTTAGTTAGATCAGCCTTGGGGACAGAAAAATTAATGACTTGTACTTATGCCTCCTAATAAGGATTATTACTTCATAATTACTAAATTTTTTTATTGTGGCTATACCTGTACAAAGAACAGTCTCCTTTGGTTAAAGAATACATAACATATCGGTTATTTAGAAGTATTACTTATTTTATTGTTTCATTCATCACTAATAGAATCCCGGTGTCGGATCCTCCTTTTCCTGAAGTCAGTGGGTATTTTGTTTTTGACTTCAGTGGGAGTGGGATTCAGCCAATTAATAGGACACACAAGGTAAATAGGGGTTATAGGCTGAAATTAAGTGAAATAAAATTTAGCCTCAATATTATGAAAAACTTTGCAGCTATAAATTCTGAAGTTGATGATAGCATGGGCTCCCACAGGAAACTGTGAAACCCCCTCTTAGACCTGCAGTGGGTAAAGTATTCAGGATTACAAGATCCCTGCACTGACTAAGGAGGATGGATTAGGTGTTCTGAAAGGCTTTTTTCCATCTTACATCTGACTTTTTAAAATTGTTTGACTGTGAAGGAGAAACTCCAAAGCTCTGCGTAGTTATGTGTTCTAATTGGATAGTGGGGCTCCTCTTTAACTTTACATCTTTGTCAGAAAATGATGAAACAATGTGAGGCACTCACTTCATTTTACAAGGCAATAATTGATTCAGAAGCAGATGAAATTTGGGGCTGAAACTGGATTATTATGGAGAAAATGGAGGTGTCACTTCTGTTATGCTTATTAGGTTATGGGTGAAATACTTTTGGTATGAGAATGAGTGGAGTCATTAATATATTAATAGAGTAATATTTTCCTGTCTGCTCTCCCAGCTCAGCTTCGTCCTGAAGCTCAGACCACACAAGCTATCTGAGTTGAGTGCTACAGCTCAGGGCTAGATTCAGTGCCAAAGGGAGCCAAGAGGATAAGGAGTGATGGAATAATTTATGAAAATAAAACCTGGCAAGGTATTTTGGGAACATTGCCAGGAAGACAGGATTAGACAATAAAGGAGGTGGAGGCAGAGGAGAAAAGAAGACTATGGTTATTCACTCTAGTAAGGATTAACATTAGATGGATTGTGAATGATGTGTCTAAAGTTCTGGAAAGTGATTGATTTCTCTTAAGATTTTTTTTTTTAAGTCCTTACAATGAGAACAAAGAGACACTTGATTAAATGAAAGAGCAATAGGCTTTGGACCAATCAAGGAAATTACTTCTTTATGCAAAAGATAGTCAACTTTGGGGAATTCACTGGAAAAAGAGGTAACTGAGGAGATAGTGTGGCTAGGTTTTTAAAAGGGCTGACTAATTTTATGACTGCTAATAACTCTGCACTGATGCACATATGCACACTGTTTCCCAGCCTGGTCACTCTCTTTACATTGATCTGAAAGTGGCTGTATAAATAAACATTTAAACCAGAATCCTAAATTAATGACCTGATGGAAACTTTGACGCTAATTTCCTGCTTGGCTAAAGTGGTGACTTGAATTTGCAGCATCTGCTTGTAGAGAATACCTGATTCTGCTTGGGATATGCTCATTTACCTGCCGGAATAGATTGGAGGGAAATCCATTGAGAGAATCTCACTGAGTTTGTCCCCACTGAGACTCCCTCCGGCAGGTTGCCCTGTGGAAGGGTACGATCTGATCCTTCATTATCTGCTTATGAATATTCTCCAAATTTAACCATAGAAAATAGATGTCTGTCAGAAAGTGTTTCTATTGCTCTGTTATCTTTAAGCCTTCTGCACCTGTTTTCCCTTGCCCATTTGGTTGTTCCTGGAGTTTTGCCCACTTTTGACTGTACAACTCTTTAAGTGGATCTGATGACCATGACTCTCCAAGACTATCAACCTCCTGTCTTTTTGAAAATGGACTATTTATTTGTACTCTTTAAAGGCTATGTCCACACTGGCAAGTTAGTTTGAATTAAGGAAGCTTAATTCGAACTAACTAAAGCCATGGCTACACTAGGCTTTAATTAGTTCGAATTAAGGGTTTCCTTAATTCGAACTAATAACTTGGAATAGGGTATTTGAAGTAAGGGTTAATTCAAACTAACTAGTTCGAATTAACCAATGTGGCCATGTTAGTTCGAACTAATTTCTTAGTTTGAACTAACCGGCCCATTGAAATCAATGGGGATCGCTAATTCGAACTAAGCAAGTGCTATGAATGGCACTTGCTTAGTTCAAACTAATTTTTTTCTAGTTCGAATTAAGCTAATTCGAACTAACTAAAATTAGTTTGAATTAGTTAGTTCGAACTAACTAATTCAAACTCATTTTACTAAGTGTAGGCATAGCCTTTATGTTTTATCTCTTTGCCAGCAGCTTCTAATTTATGATAGCATTTGTCACTCGCCAGGCAGCTTGTTAGTTTCCTTTGCAACTTTTTACAAGACGCTTTATCAAAGGACATTTGAATACCCAGGACCATCTCCAGAGTCTTGTTTCATACTGAATTCTTGTTTACCTCTTAATTAAAAATGATCTGGAACTCCAGCCCCATTCTGAGGACTTTCTGCAACACGTGACGATTCTAAATGTGAGTCAAGACCTCTCCACCAGAGAGATCTAATAGAATGTCAGAGAAACCTGACCATAAGACTCTTGGCTATGTCTACAATAGAAACACTAAGTCGATTCTGTTAAGTCAACTTAACAAGGTCGACTTAAGTCAACTTAAAGTCAACCTTGTTAAGTTGACTTAGAGAGTCCACACTAGAAACTGAAAGCAACTGCCAATGGCAACACTGGCAGTTGCTAGGTCGACTGTGGGAAATGTGCTATCTGGCACCAGATAAGTGCCCCTCCTCCCCTGGCCACTCCTATAAAACTGGAATTGAGCTCAGCATCTTCCCCAAGCCTGAGGAGGTCATGGACCGCACTCCGTTTCTGTGAGTTGCCAGGTGGATGCTCAGCACCTGCTATGCATTGCCAAGTGCTCTCTTAGCCTGGATCACTCTTCTTTGGGACCCCAACAGCACGGGGGCGGACAGCAGCACGCCCACCATCATTCTGGCCCTGTGAGCTGCCACGCTGAAGGTGCACTCTGTGCCCCATTGCTTCTGGGCACGGGAAACCAGCAGGGCCTGGTGGGACTGCGTCATCCTCACCATCTGGGACGACGAACAGTGGCTGCAGAACTTTTGGATGAGCAAGCGGACCTTCCTCGAGCTGGTCCGTGACCTCACCCCAGTTCTGCAGTGCATGGACACCCGATTCCGAACCGCCCTGCCTGTGGACAAGCAAGTGGCTGTTGAGGTCTGGAAGCTGGCGATCCCGGACTCCTACCACTCCATAGCCCACCAGTTTGGCATCGGCAAGGCCACTGTGGGGGCCATCCTCATGCAGGTCAGCAGGGCCATCAAGAGGGTCCTGCTAGCCTGTCTCATCACCCTGGACAACCTGCAGGACACCCTTGACAGCCTTGCAGGACTCGGCTTCCCCAACTGCGGGGGCATCGTGGATGGGACCCACATCCCCATCCGAGCCCTGGAACATGGCACCAATGACCACAAGAATTGCAAGGGGTACTACTCTGTGGTCCTGCAGGCCCTCGTGGACCACCAAAGGGTCTTCCAAGACATCTACATTGGCTGGCCAGAGAAGGTGCACAACACCCGCATCCTCGGGAACTCTGACCTTTACCAGCGCATGCAGGTGTGTACCTTCTTCCCCAACCACAACATCACCCTCGGGGACGTGCAGGTGCCCGTCCTGATGCTGGGGGATGCCGCCTACCCCTTTCTGCCCTGGCTTATGAAGCTATACACAGCCAACATGGATGCCAGCAGGGAGCTGTTCAACCGCCAGCTCAACAGGTTCCGCCTGGTTGACGAGCGTGCCTTCGGCTGTCTCAAGGCCTGTTGGAGGTCCCACCTGCACCTCGCCGAGAGGAACACCCCACAGGTTGTCAGTGCCTGCTGTGTTCTCCATAACCTCTGTGAGCTGTGGGGGGGAAAGGGTCTCCCCCTTCTGGGAGGCTGAAGGCGAATGCCTCACCGCCGCGTACGAACAGCCGGACGCATGCCCCAGACGCAGTGGGCCCAGCGGTGAGTGGTCATCATCTGCAATGTGCTGACGGACCACTTTGTCAGCCAGGAGCGCTGTGGGGTGGGCCTCCTACCAGGCACCATCACCTCCACCACGCACCCATGCCTGCTCCCCACCCACCCATCTCCCTCTCATCTCCAAACCAATAGAAAGCAAAAGAGACAATATAACAGTCTACGGGGTTTTTGTTCAATGGGGGAACTCGGGGGGGGGGGGGGGGGGAGGGGGGGAACGGGTGGGAGCTGTGGGGTTGGAGGCCTTTGGGGGGAGTGAGGAGATTTGGGGGGAGGAGGATCAGGGTGGGGGCCTGGTGCTAGTTGCCTGGGCTGCCGGCAATGAGGGATGCTGGGGTCCCGGACAGGGGCACCCTTGGCAGGCAAAGATTATCGGAGCTCCATCAGCTGCTGCAGGCATGCCGTCTGCTTCTCAAGGGCTATGGTCTGGTACTCCAGGGATTCTGTCTCACGCTCGAAGGCTGCAGTCTGGTGCTTGAGAGCTACAGTCTGGCGCTCAGCAAGGTCGACCGGATGCTGGAGCACCCCCATCTGGCCCTCTGGTGGCCATCCACCCGCTCCTGCCAGGCCATCAGGTGTTCCTCAGACTCTTCGCTGATGCACACCAGCTCCCCGAGGTTCTCGCCCCGAGAGCAAAGTGCCCTCCTCCTCCTGTTGGGGCTGGCGGGGTCCTGGGAGTGCCACATCTCAAGGGCGCAGGGGCTGTTGGAGAGAAGCAGAGAACAGAGTTCCTCCCACTGCTAATGCAGTGTGCAGCCTGACAGCAGCTGCTGTCCCCTGACCATCCCTCTGCTTCCCCTTGGCACACGCCGCTATGCTCTGCTACCAGGTCAGGTGCGGTGCCCACGGTGGTGAGCTGCAGGCAGCCCTGCCCTGGGAGTCTCTTCTGATGCCATGTGCCACAGGTGTCGGGCGCATGCTGTCTGGCCTTGGCATTCCTGCCTGTGCTCAGATCAGGCTTATGGTCTAGTCTTAGGGTACTAAGAACCCAGGATACAAGGGTCTTTCCACTGACTTCAGTGGGTATAGAACTAGATACTAAATATATATTAGGGCATAAGCAGGCATAATCTATAGAATGCAACTTTTAACTTCCATAGGGGTATTTCTCATGCCCACCGCAGCACTTTTATTGTTCCATAGATCATGAATTAACATGATTCTGGTTATTTAAATCCATGAATCTATCTAGTATTTCTGTGTTAGTAAACACACTGGTCTTGCAGCTAAGGCCTGGGACATAAGGCCAATTATAGCTGCAAGCATTTCTCTGGAGATGAGGCTATCCTGAGGCCCAGAGGAGCAGTTTGGTGAGCATATGTGCAAAATACAAATTGCCCACTGGACTCTTGATAATTGGGGAATGTTTCCTTTTCTTTCTCTAAGATGAGGTGGCCCAGCTGTGGCTCGGGGCCCACATTTGAAGCTCGCGGAGCCCCTTCCTCATACTCTGCCTACCAGACTGGGGTGGGGAGTTCGGGGCTTTTGCCCAGCATGAGTCATCTGCCAGAGCACAGGATTTCTGCCCCATGGGGCACACCATCTGGATCTTCAGCCCTGCAGGAAAGGGGGTTCTAGGGCTTCTGCCCTGTGGGAGGCACCTACTGGGGCTCGGGGCTTCAGTAAACACAGCCCATGAGCTGAAGGCCCAAGCACCGCCACCCTATCCAGCAGGCACACCTCAGCTGTCGAACTTCTGATGATTGCTGTCCGAGGTGCCGTTCTTTTATGATGCAAGAGTGGTGTGCGGGGACTCAAGTAGAACGCCTGAGACCACTGATTTTGGTGTACACTGTTTTATGTAACTTATATTGACTAAATACTTTAAAACAAATCACTATCTTTTAATTGCCTAAAACAACGCAGCAAACATACACACAGCATTCCAAATCCTACAAGCTAAAGCAAGATTATAATTATTCCTCCTCCTATTCCCACAAATAGCTCCGTTAGTAACTAATAACTGCAGTTAGTATCATTTGCAGACATATTTATCCAACAACAAGCAGAAGCAGCTGCAATAGCATTCTGGTTACAGATTTCTTATTCGTTTTGATACTTCATCCGCGGGTTATCATCAGTCTGCAGTGCAGAGTGGTTCTGGTTTTTGTGCACGGTTACCAACCCAAACGATTCTAGGGTGGCCTTCTTGGGTCCAAAGATTCTAGGACTGAGGAGCTGCCTCCGGGTGATGAGTCCGACGGCTTGTCAGGGCGCTACTCCTGTCAACTCTGCCCTTGCTGTTCTCGGGGCGCTGCTTTTATAGGCACACCCCTATGCTTGCAAAATCATTCCTTAGTTTTATTTTTACTTTTGGGTGGCTTTTTGCCAGTCTGAACCAGCTTCAGGGACTCTGCTGCTGCTGATGATTTTGCAAGGTTACCCGGATCTACATCAGAGTGTTGATGCCATCCCTGCTCTAAGATTTAGTAAAGGAGAAGATGAGCATTTTCTTTCTATTCTCAGTTGCTAGCATAACCCACCTTTAACGTGTCAGTTTCACTAAAACAACAGTATGCTGCTGTTATGGCAGAGACAGACATTTTTTCAGATAGTTCAGCACTCAGAATTGGGGACAGATTTCAGCTGCTCCCACATTAACATTTCTGGCTGGGTTTCCTGAGGTCTGCTGAAAATATGGTCCTAGCTGAGATGGCTGAGCCCGTCTCAAAAATTCTGGCCACAAACTGTGATTGCTGGGTGAGTGCATGGCAGTTCACCTTCACTTACCTTTTCAGCTTCCATACATACATACTTCTGGAAGGCCTTGCTCATCACTCTTCCTGGAAGGGACTTTTCCTCATCAGGTAATTTCCTTCTGACAAATGTTAGGAATTTAAAGAAAAAACGTCCCTCAGTCTGTATCGCGAACATTCTGGATGATAAAAATGAGGTTCCAAAAGTATCTGTGGTTTAGCTTTGAATTTAATCCACCCTCTACTCCTGCCAAGGGGTTTTAACTAAATATTCACAAAAAATAGAATTATGTTGTGCACACTGTCCATATATTGTCTGTTTTAATTATAAAAGCGTCAAGCAGCATTTCCTTCCTCATAAGTCCTCCTTAGCCCTGCATTGCCAGATGTGGCAGTAAATCATACAGCAATAAATCAAACCAGACCCTTTCCTTGTGAAACTGAAAGGCCATGATTCTCAAAAACCCTATGCAACAGCATCTTCAGTAGTTATAAGGTATGCTTGGGACATGAAGGGAAAGCTTTTGCTCCAGGTCCCTACACATTTTTTTCAGGCATTATAAGCACCACATACTTGCGATGTATTATTGGTTTTGCATTTCTGCCTTATGATATTTTATGTCCTGAACACAATGATAACATCCATCTGTTGATTTATAGTGGCTCTGAGACCAATAAAGGGCTGACTATAAAAGCTAAAAAGGTACCTAATTCTTGTGAAATCAAGCAATCATTCTTCTTATTTATGGTTGGAGGGTGTTGCACAGAATTATTTTTATTCTAAATTTAACATGCAAGCTGTTTATTTTTTAAAAGCATCTCCTTTTATTTCTTCTTTGTTTCTGATTTCGGGTTTTCCACCTGGTAATTAAGGATGGTGTTTCCTGCATCTTGTTTGTGTTCTCTACCTAGATATGAATAGCAGCATGTATAGTCAGCAACTTAGTCCGCAAAGGCAGTCAAACATTGGCTTGTTTTCAGGTCTGACCTGTTTGTGCAAACCCCACGTTGTCAGTGTGTGCAAATCTGCATAGTTCCACTGAAGTCAATAGAGTGACACAGCATCTGAGGCTATCTGGCTTTCATGCTCTTGTTAGAGGAAATAAAAATTTGCCTATGAAATTTATGAAGCTGGAATTATTCAATTCAGGCTTTAATGCATCCTTATTCAGGTCTTAAAATGAAACCCTCTCTACCAAAAAGAAAAAAAAAGACATTATGTTAAGAAGCGGCACTGAAAGATGTAGAGGAGGTGCTGAGCAGTTTAGCATTGTCTCTGCTATGGCAACACAGGTACTTTTTAGTTCTAGAATCCAGAATTTGGAGTGGATTTTAAAAAAAACCCAAAGGATTAGTTACACTGAACATGTGTTTCAAATTGAGGTGTTGCTGCCCTATGACCTAAAGGAAGAAAGAGACAAATTTTCTCAATACCTAAATTATCCATTTCTAAACATCAGAGACAGCTTATTGAGTATTCAGCCTCTGAATAATCCTTACCTGTCTGTGCCACCCTGTAAAACCTTTTCAGAGGAAACTTTCTACTTCAAAAGCATATACTGAATATATTGACATGCTTGTAGCTGCACAGCCAAATCCAGTGGGGACATTTAAGGACTTATGAAAAAAGACTGAAGGCATAAAACTCTCTTGTGCTGAACATGTGGATGTATTTGAGTATGGACACAAGACCTTAATGTCATTCTGACTTGAAATAACCTCTCTGTTTATTATTGATAGATGTTTAGATATGCACGCTCAAACAACTAACCACTTTAATCCGACATCAAGTGATAAATGTTACAGATGTAGGAAGGAGGTTGGAACTGTGTGGCATATGTGTTATGATTGCTCCTTTCTGAGTGTCTGTTGTTTGCAGGGACTGAATGATTCCTTTGAATTCAGAGGTTTAACTCTGTATCAGTGCAGCCTCTTATGGTTTTGATTTGCTGTGACATATTCTGTATCCCATTGTTTTACCTTGTAACTATGACTATTGTTTGGATTTAGTTGATTTCATGTGGTAATAATAATATTTTAGTTAATGATAACTATCCAAAGGTTTCCATCCAACAGTGAAATTTTTATTTTATTTGAACGTAGGCCTGGACAGCATTTCCCTGTATAGGATAGACCATGGGTTACATTTCTTGAGTTCCCTGATTTTTAATATTATCCAGTATTATTTTTGTACAGTAGCCATATAATGGTAAATGCCCTCTTTGTCTCTTTTTGGGACCAACATTTCCATAAGTTCCATCTTTTGTCATATATGGACAGATTTTCAAAGAGTTTAGGTGTGCAGCTGCTAACTCAGGGCTCAAATCCACAGTTTCAGACCCCGTAGGAATGGAACATCCATGCCTGAATCAGGCTGGGACCCAAGGTTCAGGGCCTGTTGCTTTGCAGTGTAGGTACATCCCCACTGGACTCGTGCTATAGGAGTTTGCTGGAAGTATCCTGCAGTCCCACAATCTCTCTTTCTTTGTCCTCAAGACAGTCAAGTTTTCCCATTCTACATCATGAAGAAAGGACTAAAATGGCCATGTTTTTGGAGGGCGCTATGAAGTCAGGGATGTGGGTAATGGAACTTGGGCTCAAATAATGCCATGTAGCTTCTGGAGCCCCAGGTTGGGACCCAGTGTTCCACAGTTCCTAACGGGGTTACAAATTAGTGTAGAGACAAGCCCTAGGTTAACAAACTCAGGGTCTGCAAACTCAAGTTCTGCTAAACGTGGGCTTACATTGCAGTGTAGATATTTCCTGGTGTTGACTTTCAGTTGCAGCTTAGCTTCTGAAAGAGTACAGCTTGTCGTCTTATCAGACACTCCAAACCTTGTAAACTTTTACCAGCATTGGCCATTTGGGTTATTGTTTTCAGCTGCCTTTTTGGTCACATGATTACAGCACTGTTACAAAAAGGGAAGAAGAAGAAGAAGAAGAAGAAGAAGAAGAAGAAGAAGAAAGATTTGGCTGGCTAAGCCAGACTTTTATTAGAGAGAAGGAGAAAGGAGACAGGTAGCAAAGAGAAGAAAAAGACACATGGGAAGAAAGGAAGGGGGAAAACAAAGTTTTACATCCCAAGTGGTATTAGAGATTTAGCTGATGTAGGTGGTGATGTCATCTAGATTCATCTCTCTGACCCAGTCTGGTCAGGACACTTCTTGGGATTAGGATGAAGAAGGACTGAGGTCCCAGAAGATGGTGGGGATAGCAGCCATGATGATGAAACTTGCTCTTTTCTCTTCTCTCATCTTTCAGTAAACCAGTGTCATGGTTGCCTCCTCCAAGGTTTCTTTTTGAGGACTCCAAATGGAAGTGATGGGTATAATAATCCATCACCTCATTATTTTTTTCACCAGCTATGCCCAATTTGGATGCACCAGTGTTTGGGCCTTTTATTTCCAGTCCCATATGTCTCTTGTTTACCAGGCATGATTTTAATTCAGTCCTTCAATTAGATCAGGAGGCCTTTTTGTCTGAACACTCAGCCTTTCTGTCTCCCTTTTTCACCTTTTCCAATCAACATTTACTCTTATAAGTTATTGTGACACTTTATAAACCGCCACTCATCTTTTACAGTAAGCTCAGAATTAGGATAAAATTTGTAGGTCCAATTATCACAAGAGTGCCCCTACTAATTTTCTTTGAGGCATAGGCCACACCTAGCAGTGTATTTGGTGCATTTCTTCGATTAGTTAGCATTAGAGCTGGGCAAAACTTTTTAGACAAATAATTTATTCAATAAAAATTGCAATTTCGGGTTCATCAAAACTATTTAACACAAGTTTGCTGAGTAGCTTTAGTTAAAACATTTTTTTGTTGGAAGAGCTAGATTCACAAGGGGTGTCGGACACCTCTGGAGGAGGAGCTGTACTGAATAATCCTGTGCTTGAAACCAGGTTTTCTAGGTGTATAGCTATAACCACAGGCTATTAGACTTTGCTGAGTGTCTTTCCAGCTCTCATGTAGTGAAGGCGTGTATTTAGAGACTCAGATACCCAAGGTTGGTAGGAAAAGTCAGAGGTTTATTTGCTAGCAAAAGGCTCAGTGGAATCAATTCCAAAAGTCTGAGCCCCGATTCTATCAAAACATGTTCTTTTTATACAGTTCAGTTACAGTACTACATTTTAGCATATACACCCACCTCCTTATTCCGTATATGGTTACAAGCTGCATTTTCTTACTTTCTACAGGTTAGCAGGGAGTATATGTCAGTGCTTTAGGCTTTTACTACGTCACTCTTCGCTGCTTAAGTTTTTTGTCTAAGAGAAGGCCGGCTACTAGATAATGCCGGTGCTAAGCAACAGGGGAGTTTTGACCGTTGGTGGCCGGGCGTGCCGGAGAGAATGGACACTTAAGATAATGCAGGGGCCGGGAGTAGCAGAGGGGATGGAAACTCAGTGGGGTGATGGGCAGGGGCTTTTATTCTACCCCTTCAGTAGAAGCTGTTCATTGGTATAAAATGCTTGAATAGTTGTTGGGCAAAAGAGAGAGTGATTCTGTGGCCTGGTAATTAGAACTCACCTGAGATATGGAAGACCTATGCTGAAATCCCTGCTCCAGTTAATATATAATTATGTAATTGGACCAAAATGATTTTTCAATTCACCAAAAATTCCAAAAAATGTGTGTCTTTGGGTCAAATTGTTTTGGTTTTAAAATTTTTTGTTAACTGCCAGTGAACTAAAAATCAGTTATTTACTCAGCTGTATCTGTCGTGTTGGCAATATCCCTGCTGAAAATGGTATGCAATAGAAGACTAGAATCAAATGAGGTACAGAAACAAATGAAACAACAGGAATATATTTAAATATGCAGATGATACAAAACTACTCAAGATAGTTAAATCCCAAGCAGACTGTGAAGAGTTACAAAGGTATCTCACAAAACTGGGTGACTGGGCAACAAAATGGCATATAAAATTCAGTGTTGATAAATGAAGAATAAAGCATATTGGAAAACATAATCCCTACTATACAAATATAATGATGAGGCCTAAATTAGCTGATACCACTCATGAAAGAGATCTGGGGTCATTGTGGGTAGTTCTCTGAAAACATCCACTCAACGTGTAGCAACAGTCAAAAGAAAGCTAACAATGTTGGGAATCATTAGGAAAGGTATAGGTAATAAGACAGAAAATATCATATTGCCCCTTTGAAAGTCCATGCTGGCCCACATCTGGAATATTGCATGCAGAACTGGTCACACCATCTAAAAAATTATATATTGGAATTGGAAAAGGTACGCAAAAGGGCAACTAAAATGATTAGATATATGGAAAAGCTTCCATATAAGGAGAGATTAATAAAACTGGTATTTCTCAGCTTGGGAAAGAGATAACTAAGAGAGGGAAATGACAGAGATCTATAAAATCATGACTAGTACAGAGAGAGTAAATAAGGAAGTGTTATTTACTTTTCATAACACATGAACTAAGGGTCACCAAATGAAATTAATAGGCAGCAGGTTTAAAATGAACAAAAGGAAGTATTTCTTCAGACAATGTAGGGTCGACCTGTGGAATCACTTGCCAGAGGTTGTTGTGAAGGCCAAGATTATAATGGGTTTTTAAAAAAGTACTAGATAAATTCATGGAGGATAGGTCCATCAAAGGCTATTTTTGAGGATGGGCAGGGATTGCCACTTGCCCGAAGCTGGGAATAACCAATAGGATGGATCACTTGATGATTACATATTCTGTTCATTCCCTCTGAAGCACCTGGCATTGGTCACTGCATGTAGCCGGGATACAGGGCTAGATGGACCATTGCTATGATCCAATATTGCCATTCTTATGGTCTCATGATAATGTCTCAAGGCTATTCTCTTCAAAGTAACCTACAGCAAAACAGATTAAACAGTCAGTATCATCATTCAGTGAAGATAACAGATCATAATGACAGTGCCTTGAGGAAGTAACATCCATTCATTGTAAAATCAATAGATTATAGATTCTAACAACATCTTGTCTCGCGCAAAGCTATTTAAGATTGTCTTTGCAAACTCAGATCCTGCAAATAATTGTGTTTTAGCTGTTGGGAGGCTTTAGATAATGCATTTCCAGCTCTTAGGTTTCTTAGCTGGCTCCAGGCATGACTAGACCACAATGTCAAACAGCTCAGAGGTTTCCTATTTCCTCTGCATTTTGGCTATTTTCAGCTCTGCAGCTCATTCTTGCTGCAGTCTAATCAATGTAGCCATTTGATAAGTTAGCCTCTATTATGTAACATGTCTAATTTGCTGAAGTCTGACTTTCCAAACAGAAATACTCACTTAAAATGCAAACTTTCCGTTTAAGAACACATTTTTTCAGAGTGAACTGCTTCACAATGCAAAATGCTAAACCACAGATAAAATGGTAACAGAGGGATGGTATATACAGTAAGGATAAAATCTGAAAAATCTTGACTTGTTGGTACAAGCAGTTGAAATCCATTGTAGGATCACAAAGGACTCCTAGGTATTCCATTCTTCCTGTTGCTTTTTCTTCATTTGCCAGAGTCCTAGCTATTATGACTGTAAAAGCAGCTGTCACCATACTGTACTCATCAGATTAATCGGGATTAATGCATTTTCCTATTGTTGAGTTTGCAGCCACACAAAGTGAAACACTAGATCTAATTTTAGTTTTGACTTCACGCTCTCATCCCCCATCTGTGTCCAGTTCAGCACACTAGAAATATAAATTCTTGTTTTTTGCCCTTACATTTAAGTGTAGTGTCCAATCCTACAGCCTTCTCCCACATGGTTAGTCTACTAGATTTATGAATATGAGTAAGAACTGCAGAAGTTAAGTCTTCCCATACTTTGCTAGATATAAAAGTATTTCTACAGCAAGGGAAGTTTTACGTTAAGCTGTCATATTTATATTATTTCCATTCTTTAAGGACTATTATAATGTAAACCATCCCCACTCATTTAAATCTGAAGCTCGTAGGAAAATGGTATTTCACTGAAAAAAAATACAAAAATCTGCCTCTTTTCTCCCAAATTTCCATGGAAATTTTCCAGTTTTTCAGTGAAAGACTGAAACCAACAAAAACCCAACATGTTTTCAATTTTTGGTTTTCAAATTTTGTTTGGGAAAACCTGAACATTTGAAAATTGTCATTTAGGAAAAGTGTCATTTTTCCATCTATATATATAGATTCATAGAAGTGTAGGACTGGAAAGCACCTCAGCAGGTCATCTAGTCCAGTCCCCTGCAGTCAAGGCAGGACTACATACTAACTAGACCATTCCTGACAGGCATTTCTCTAGTCTGTTCTTAAAAACCTCAGATGACAGAGATTCCATAGCCCCCTTAGGCAGTTTATTCCAGTGCTTAACTACCCTGACAGTTAGTAAGTTTTTCCTAATGTCCAGCCTAAACCTCACGTGATGTAATTTAAGTTCGCTGCTTCTTGTGCTACCCTCAGAGGTTAATGAGAACAATTTTCCATCCTTCTTGTAACAACCTTTTATATACTTGAACACTGTTATAATGTCTCAACTAAGTCTTCTCTTCTTCAAACTAAACCATTTTTTCAGTCTTTTCTCAGAGGTCATGTTTTCTAGACCGATAATCATTTTTATTGCTCTCCCATGAATTTTCTCTAATTTGGCCACATCTTTCCTGAAACATGGCACCCTGAATACTGCTCAAGCTGAGGCCTAATCATATATTTTACACCAAAGATTTTGAACCATCTGAATGTGTGTGCACTAGTATCATTATTTGTTTTCTCCTTTTGCTACCTGGTATTTTGAAGCTATGATAATCATGGCCGTTCAATCAAATCAGATAAATCGATCTGATGGCGGCGAATTTGCTGCCATCAGTGTAGCTGGACATAGTCTCAGAGACTGCTATTTCTTTCTTAAACTGGCCTCACAACGTTCATCCATATCTTTGCCACCTCCGTTTTGACTCTTATCAGATTGCACTTCTGCTGTATTCCAGATTAATTTGTAATGCTTCATCTCATTGATTTCCTAGGCTGCCTTGCAGCTGTGTGACATGGAGATAAGACACATCTAGTCCTTGGGGAAGGAATCACACCATCCTCTAATGTTACCAGATACCTATGTTGCCACCAGGCTTATACATAAATGTATTTCTGCTATTGGGAAAGGGAATTTGTTTATAACAAAATTTCCCAGTCTCAGAATTCACCTTCATATTCTATCTATTGGCATTTTTCATCAAAACATGGGAAAAGATTTACTGGTTTGAGCTTTGTCCAAGTTAAATTTTGGATTCCAAAATTTTAAAATGTTTTATAAACCCCAAAATCCAAAGTGATAGTGAGGGAAAAGGGCTAATCCCCCCCCACCCTTCATTCAAAATTATCCTATTTCTGGGGGAGGGGTGGAATGGAATTCAGATTTGTATATGAACTCAAAGGCCCTTTTCATGACATTGCAATGAAATGCGGAAATTTGAGTTCTTTTGTGCTTGATAAATATTTATCATAGTTTTAGTATCACTTATAGTTGCAGTATTCTGAAAACAGAGAATGTCACCCTTAATGCCAGGGGTCAGATAATAGTTTTAATATCTCAATCACATTAAGAGCTAGTTTTACAACACCTTGCATTTCCAATGTGGCCTTAAAGTGGGATGTGCATGTGGAAATGAATGTGCAGTCCATCATATATACAGGTGCCACATGCAAGTTAGTTCTGAATCTTGTGCAGATTTGTACATGTCATTTTTCAGGTCATACATAAAATGGGTGGAAAGTGAGTGAAAGTGGTGGCACAGTTCTATGTTGCTCCTTTAAGTACAAAACTATTTCTTTGGGCACCTGAATTGTAAGAGAATTCACTCTCGCTCCTAATGATCCCATCTAAAAGAATGTGAAAATGCATGAGCATGTCTTCACAACCCAATACAAGAAGCAGCCAATGAAAACAAGTTTGAACCAGGTTGTGGCTACCTCTCAGTTGGTTGTTCAGGGGAAGGGACTTTTCCCACCATCACATATCCCAAATAACAAATGAAGTCCTTGTATCCATGTATCACAAGGATTGTCCTTTCCATTCATTCCTGGGGTAGATATGACCCCCAGATGGTTGAGGAGGTGGTGGAACCGTTCTTCTGCCTTCCTCCATCCCTTTCTTGCTCCAAGTCACTACTAGAAGAACTGTGCATTCCTGTTGCTCAATCCCTTCCTGATCTCTTCCTGGGATGGTGCAATGCCACACTGCCTCTACTGCAGGCCTATGCCTGTGTAGCACAATTTGTCCAGATATATACATCACAAACACAAGAACAGCCAGGCAGAGCACGCTGTGTGCTCATTTCTGAAAATGTAACCTCAGTTGAATAACCTGCCCCTCTTTGACCTTTCTTATGTGACATGACTATACAGCAGTTACCCTCACAAAGTTCAGTTACTTTTTTAAAAAAGTACCACTTCCTGAAAAATCCCCTCTCTTTTTATAACAGAGACTCCCATTAGACCTGATAGTTTTGAACTACTGGCACTTTTTAAGGCATCCACTCTGAGAGACAGCATGGCATAGCTGATAGAGCACTGGTCTAAGAATCCATGGACCAGGGTTTTATTCCCTACTCTACCACTGGCCTGCTGAAAGACATTGGTCAAGTCATTTCACGTCTCTCTTCCTGTTTCTCCTTCCATTCTTTGCCTATCTTGTCTATTTCAATTGTGAATTCTTCGGTGCAGTGACTGTCTTGCTATATGTATGTACAACACACAGTGGGGCCTTGGTCTTAGTTGGCACCTGTAAATACTACAGTCAAACAAATAGAAAACAATGTATTCTTTCCTCAGTTACCATGCAACCTCTGCTCATATAATTTTGAGATGTCTTTAGTGTATTACTTCTCTGGCTTTAGAGGGATGTTACTGTGCGCTTGTCTACGCTGAAACCACTGTGTCGGTCTCCACGGATTGACGCAGTGGGATTGATTAAGCAGTCAATGGACACCCAGTCAACTGATCCCGGAGGTGCTCTCCATTCGATACGGTAATTCTACCCACAGAAAAGTGTAATGCTGCATTGAACGGAGATCATTTCTTTTCGGCGCAACCCAGTGAAGATGCCGCAGTAAGGGAGGGTAAGTAAGTCAATGGGAGATAAACATTCTACAGTACATAGCTTGCGTATCTCCCATCGACCCAGCGCAGCAGTGTAGACCAGGCCTGTAAGTTAAAAAAGACTTCTGAGAAACATAATTTCTGAACAAAATTGGATACTAAGTTATCTGCATTATTATCCTTAAACTAATCCTTTGTTTTTATGAATGTGCTTGTTACCTGGGCAGGACCAAAAGACAGTATCCAGCATGTTGAGACAATCACATGGACCATCTCCAAGTCGTGTTCTGGTTAAGAACTCCATGTTCCTGGTTTGCTGCCTTATGTTGTTCATGATTCAGAAAGTCAGTAACCAATATTTGTTATGAAATCAAGGAACTCGCTAATTAGATGCACAGAAACACATATTAACTGATTATGTTACTGATATGGAATCTTACACTGGAGGGGTGCTACCACTCACATTTCACTGTAGATATTTGAAGGATAAAAATTGCCAGATTCTAATATTTGGTACACAGATTTTCCCCTAAAAGTGCATTGTGAATCCAGCTCATCTCCACCTGAGTACAGAGCACAGCCTGGGGCATTGATTTTAACAACACACCACAGTCCATCCCGAGTGGTATTTGTTGAAATCTACCACTCTTCAGCCAGTGAGCCTTTACAGAAGAAGAGATCACCCAATGGCTGCAAAGATAACATAGCCATTGTATGCATAGGTGATGGTGTGCAGACAGACTTGACAGTGGCTTGACTCTGGAACCTTCAGCATTACAACCATGAACCACTTAAGCTAATGGATGAAGTCTTTCATCTGGAATAAGAAGCAGACTCAGAAACCTCAGCCTCCAGAGTGGGATGGGTAACTCGCACTGAATGGAGTTTGTCTGGTGATATATTGCAGCTATGTATTTTGATAGGTGACTTCTTTCAGCCAGGAGCTAAAGTGATTATGGCCAAAAATTTCAAATGTATGTGCTTGAAGTTAGGCATCCAAATCTGAAAACATTTGTCTCAGTATTAGACATCACAAAGCTCAGGGTCTGAGTGATCTCACTGGCTATGTCTACACTTGCACTTTTAAGTCGACTTAGTGTGTCTACACTTAAAATTAAAGTTGACTTAAAGGGGAACTTACAAAGTCGACCTAGAGCGTCCACACTGGATGCTCTAGGTCAACTTTGTGGGGCTAGGCGGACCTTGGGTAGGTCCACGGTGGCAGGGGGGGCACCCCTTGTGTGCAATGAGGCAAAGAGGGACAGGGACCCTGGCAGGGCATGTGGGCAGGGTGTGACGCTGTCTGGATTTAGGGAGACAAAAGAGTCTTGTGGCACTTTTAAAGACTAACAGATTTATTAATCGCATGAGCTTTCGTGGGAGAAAATCCCACTTCGTCAGACGCTTTGAAGATAGGAAAGTTACAGAGTGGGAGGAAATTAAATGCAGGGGAGTGTATGACATAGCATCAGGTCAGGCTGTAACAGCAAATCAAAGTAGGTGTTAGGATTCAAAACACTGGGGAACAGCGCATAGAGGAGGGGGGAGGTCAATTCACTTGATGTAATGCGAGAAAAATCCATAGTCCCTGTTTAACCCCAAGGCAACTGAGTCAAATTTGCATATAAGTTCGAGTTCTGCAGACTCTCTTTGAAGCTGTGATTTGTTATTCATCTGTTTCAACACAGCTATTAACAATTATTATTAATTATTTATTAATAAATATTATTGACCTCCCCCCTCCTCTATGTGCTGTTCCTCAGTGTTTTGAATCCTAACACCTACTTTGATTTGCTGTTACAGCCTGACCTGATGCTATGTCATACACTCCCCTGCATTTAATTTCCTCCTACTCTGTAACTTTCCTATCTTCAAAGCGTCTGACGAAGTGGGATTTTCTCCCACGAAAGCTCATGCGATTAATAAATCTGTTAGTCTTTAAAAGTGCCACAAGACTCTTTTGTCTTTCTACAATAGACTAACACGGCTACCCCTTTGGAATTTGACTACATGGATTTAGGGAAGCATTTATGATATTATTTTCAATGGATATCTCAT
>ML685884.1:4493066-4546297 GCA_007922175.1 Pelusios castaneus | reverse complement strand
GGGAGTGGTCCTGCTTTTTAGCAGGGGGTTGGACTAGATGACCTCGTGAGGTCCCTTCCAACCCTATTATTCTATGATTCTATGATTCTAGGGAGTCGACTTAAGCCTTAAGTCGAATTTAAAGGAGGTTTAATAAAGTCAACTTAATTTTCATTAAGTCGACTTTATTTTCCTTAAGTCGACTTAAGCAAGCTCCTTAAGTCGACTTAAGGAAACTGTAGTGTAGACGCAGGGTAAATTAAGTTGACTTAATTTACAAGTGTAGACGCAGCCTATGAGTGGTTGCAAGTGCTTTGGAGGATAGGATTAACATTCAAAATGATCTGGACAAACTGGTCTGAAGTGAATAAGATGAAATTCAGTAAGGAAAAATGCAAAGTAATTGGCTTAGGAAATTAAAATCAGCTGCACACACAAAAAATGGGAAGTGACTCTCTAGGAAAGAGTACTACAGAAAGGAATCCGGGGGTCATAGTAGAAGACAAGCTACATATAACTCTACATGCAACATTGTTGCAAAAAAAGCAAACATTCTAAGATGTATTAGAAGGAGTATTGTAAGCAAAACATGAAAAGTAATTCTTCTGCTCTATTCTGTGCTGATTAGGTCTCAATTGGAGTGTGTACTCCTGCCATAAGTTCAGGAGATGACCTTGAGAACTACCTTCCAGTCCTATGATTCTGTAACTGTGTAAATGTGAAGGAGGGTACTATTAGAAAAATTAAGAACAAAATACCAAATTTCAACTAATGCACTCTGGCAGTGCCATGGAGAACATTTTGATATATCCGAATGGGTGGATTTTATGAAAAATACTGCACGTCCTGCAACGCCTTTTCAGGAAGTATGTGGAGCCTAAAGTTGTTTGGAACTTGAACATGGATTGATTTTTTTTATTTTATTTATTTTTGAAGGAAAGGTTTCAGGCTCCAGAGGCATGATCAAATTGAGAACAGCTCTAATAGTATAAATAGCCAATCAAACTCTGCTCTGAAGTCATCAGGAGTTTTGGGCATGCAAGAAATTCTGGATCAATTCTAATAAAAATAAATAAGGGGCGATGTTATGGTGCATACCTTAAGTGTGTATATCTTGTTACTCTTGTCACCTGTCTTCAGCAGTGTTGGCCCCACATACAAATTGTTGTCAAGGTTTTAAGTGTATATACCATAGCCCCTGCTAGCTGCTTCAGTTTCTGGTTCTCTCTGCCATTTCTGAAATGGGATGTTTGTGGCCTAACTAAGCATAGACCTCAAAGTCTATTATAGTTCATCTCCAAAAGGAAATACTTCTATGTCTAAAAGCAATTTTAGATGCAATTTAGACAGTTTAAAAATGACACTACTCATTTTTCCATCCCCTTATTGTTCAATATAAACTCCATAGCTGGAACAGACTTTTAAAAATGTGTACGTCTATTTGTTGAGGTCCTGATTTAACAAAGCATTTAAGCAAAATGAACAATCTCATCAAAAGATTGTACTGTACTTCAAGTTCTGCGTCTGCTTACATTCTTTTCTGCCCCGGGGTCTTAAAGGTAAGACTGTTAGGGTACATCTACACTGGAGGCTCTGTTAAGATGACTTAGAGAGTCCACACTGAACACTCCAGTCGACTGCCAGCGTCCACAATAGCAGATGCTAGGTTGATAGAGGAGTGGTGCATTGTGGGTAGCTGTCTCACATTGCTCCAGGGCCTGGAGGCCAATTGGGTCTACTTACGGGCACTCCCCATCTACACTGGCTTAAGTCGACTTAATAAGGTCGACTTAAGTGTTAAGTCGACCTTCAGAGGTGGTGGGTATTAAGTCAACTTAAAGAAACACTTAAGTCGACGTAAGGCTCCAGTGTGGACATACCCTTAGGTATTAAGGCTCTTAGGTAATAGTTGCTCAAGCCATATCTATGGCAAATAAATATTACAATACAATCCCATTTATCTAAAACATGGATCATAACCCTAATGTCTGTTAATTGCATTACAAATTCCCCTTGATTATCCAAAGTCTTGTTTAGCCATTTATTCAGTATGCTCTATAATACTTGTGTAGTCAAAGCTGGACCTTCTCTGTGCTTTGTCGTTTTTCTGTTTTGTATTGATTTTCATCATTGGTGGTCTTTGTATCTTGTTCCTTATAAAGAAAAAGATAAACAGGAGTATGCTAAACCTAACTGAACTATAACTCAAAAGGGTTAAGCATTTTCCTCAAGATTTTCAAAAATTGACATGAATTTGGGTCTCTCCATTTTTGGGTGTCCAACTTGACGAACCATAAAGGGTCTGATTATAAGAAAGTACTGAGACACCTGTCTTCTGAGGTATCAGAGCACTTGTTGGTGTCTCAGCATATGACTATGAGTGCTCAATTTTCCTCATTGGTATTGAAAATCTTGGCCATTCTTTTGGGGGCAGAGATTCTCCAAAGGCTATTATGTTATTCTTTTCTTCTGGACTTGGTTTGGGATTTTCAGAGGAGTTGAAGGAAATCAGATGCCAACTCCCAGTGAAATTCAACAGGATTTGGGCTCATATCTATCTCCTCTAGTCATTTTTTAAAAATGCTAGCTCTGGCTTTCAGTCATACTACTTGCAGGGCTCAAAAGGGGTAGCTGTGTTAGTCTAGTTCAGCAAAACAAAAAAGGAGTCTTGTGGCACTTTTAAAGACTAACAAATTTATTTTTCACATGAGCTTTCGTGGGTGAAGTCCTACTTTGTCAGATGCCAGAATGGAGAAAACTAGCATTGACAATTTTTTTTTTGCACGAGAGTGAAAGATAAATTCTGTGGTTACATTTCACTGCATCAGGTCAGATTACTTCAGCAAATCAGACAAGTTGCATAGATTCAAACACAACCTATCAGAAAGTGCTGAGGTTGGGAGAGGTGAGAATCACTCTTAGTAATAAAAAACAAAGAAGGAGTCCTGTGGTCCATTTAAAGTTTAATGCTTGTAGTGGGAGAACCAGTTCATACGCTTATTGAGATCCAAATTGATGACATTAAATTTGCATATGAATCCTAAGTCTGAAGTCTCTCTTTGAAACCTTGATCTAGAGCAGGAGTGTCAAACGTGTGGCTCGTGGGCCAAATTTCTTCCATCTGGCCCATGGCTGCACTCAGCGGGACTACATTCTCTCCCTGGGGGGGGAGAGAGAAAGAAAGCTCTTGCATACCAACCATTCCACAATGCCACAAGAATGTTAGGTCTCATGACATCACGGACTGCTGGGTATGCGAGACTGTGCTCTGTGAGACCACACTCTCTCCCTAACACACACACACACACACACACGCACACACACACACACACACAGAGAGAGAGAGAGAGAGAGAGAGAGAGAGAGAGAGAGAGAGAGATCGCAAAGTGCAGTTTCTCATACACAGCACTCTGCGATACCGCGAGAATGCCGTAGTATTTTGATTTATGGTATGTATGTCCCACTTGAAGTACATTTAAGTTATATCTGGCCTGCCATAGTAAAAGAGTTTGACACTCCTGACTTAGAGTAAATGTGCCTGAGAATACATACAGATAAGTCTGTTACTGAATGGCCTGGGAAATCAAATTGATTTCCTATTGTTTTTTGAATGTTCTTATTTCTGATGTCAGATATGTGTCCATTTCTCCACTCTGGCGTCTGACAAAGTGGGCTTTCACCCGCAAAAGCTCATGTGAAAAATAAATTTGTTAGTCTTTAAAAGTGCCACAAGACTCCTTTTTTGTTTTACTTTCAGGGTGACTATGTGGTTAAAGTAATGGGGAAAGTCCAGAAGTATATGGGTGGTCTCTTTTTATACTCATAATTTTCCATAGGCTTTGCACCTGTTCTTCCAGCAAGTTTTTAATTATCCTTCAGACATTAATGTATTAAAAAGCAAGGTCTATTTGGAAGAACCATTTCTTAAGGAGAAATGGAATAGGAACGCTGGGTCTGACCACCAGCATTTGAAGTTTGAAGCTCAGCCTATATTACAAAGCTAACCTTCACTGATGTCTAATAAAATGAAATGAGTGAAAAGTTCAAATATTAGACTTTCCTTTGGAGCTGGTTTCATGGTAGCCTGACAGCCAACATCAACAGTTTGATGGTGGGGAGTTCATGTTTCTGTCTAGTCTGTGGTGAACTGCTGAGATGGCATATGCCTGAGATTGAAAAGAATCCTGATACAGAAACCTAAGTGCATAGGCCAGTAGATTCAGCGACTTACGGTTAAGAGACTTTTCTTTTCTTTACTACATTGCAAGTACATCTAAAACAGCAACGGGTGTGAAAAAAGAGGAAGCTTCTTGTGACTCATAAGAGTATGCTTTGTTTTGTTTGCATAGGTAAGAGAACTTCAGTCATGGATCTAAATTCTGTTTCCAGTTACAGTTGTGTTGAAATCAGTGGCGTTGGCCTGATGGAACTGAGAACCGAATTTAGCCTTTCAAGAATAACATGGAGGATAGAATGATTCTTTTAAGAAGAAAAATCAATACCTGTATGGATTTCTCTGAGGAAAAAGTAACAACACTGGCTACATCAGAGCAGGAAAAGAATGGAGAGTAGAGCTTGTTAGTTTATCTGAATGAGCTGTTGTGCAAACTGAGGCCACAAGACACAGGAAAAAAAGTCCTCACAATAATATTTAATTATAATGTCTTCAGTAAGTTGCTTAGTGATCTCAGCTGAATGCCCACTAAGGCTGCAGCCCACAGCAATGTGACTACTGCTAAAGCTTTAATCTTTTAGGAAAGAGGCATCAAGGCAAACAAGAAAGAGATCTGTGCTAACAAGTATCAGGACCCTATTTGACTGGGCTTCTAGGCACCACCGTCAGCCCTGTGCTAGCTGTCTCTTTAAAAACAAACAAATAAATCTTTGCCTCATTGTCTGTGATGTGCGAATACAAACAACTGGTTGCAGATGGTTCAAGAAATTATGGTTTCTGACTCTTCTAAAAAGAATCTAATGCACAATTCATGCTTAGGAGCCAGACGAGAGTCCTTCTCTTTGTTAAATGGCCTCCTTTGCACTGTACATCTCTACAGCTGTAAAACCTGTCCCTGTCCTAACCTGAGAGTTTGGATCATATTAGCAAAGGGAGTGATGTGATTGCAGAAGAAACATTCAGGAATAGAAATGAGTAAGGTGTATTTTGTGAAGAAACAGGTTTTTATGAGAGATGGGTTTGCAGAGCCTCATTCCCATTTATAGCACTTTTCCATAGAAGTGATTAGCTGAATCAAAGAGGCAGTGACTTCTGTTATTCATATTTGGCTACATGCATAAAATGTAGCTATCCAGGAGATCTGCAGATGGATCCCCCACATGCTGGGTAACAGATATTGTTCTGCCTGCTGCTCATTTCTGAGTGTTGGAAATCTGATTGAGGAAGTAGAGCTCCAAATCTACACTCAAAGAAGTATTTTTCTCTCTTGTTTATTCTCAGTGGCCTGTTTCTCATAGGACATAATTTGGGATATAATATTCATGCCATGTACAGTAATTAAAATAGGTGGGGTTGCCCCAGCTCCTTTTATTAAATATCTCTTCAACATACAGAGGCCATGATTCAATAGAGCAGTGAAAATATGGCATTAAGTCTTCAGTATTCAGGAAAAGAACATGCTTAACTTTAAGTATGTGTTTGCATCTCAATGGCTTCATGTACTTTCCTGAATCTGGGTCAGATGTAGCAAATACTTAATAACCACTGAAGAGGCTAGAAAACAGGGGTCAGCAACCTTTGCTGACCCCCGTGCCAGCCTTTCCTCCCCAACCCTCAGCACATGCCAGTGGCTCCCTCGGCCAAAAAGCAGTGGCTGTCCAAACTTCTGCCATGGCCTCAGTTGGAGTGGGCGGAGGGCGTTTCCCAGGCATGCCGCTGAAAGGAGCCACTTGTGCATAGAAGCGGCTTGGAGCAGCTCCGCTCAGTGCTGTGCCTGGGGTCGTGTTCCCTGGGATGTCACAGAAAGAAGCTGTCTAGAGTGGCTCCTCTCAGGCACACCATGGAAAAAAGCTGCCCAGAGTGGCTCCTTTCGGTGGTGGCACACTGTGGAGAGGAGTCACCCCAGGCAGCTTCTTCATGTGACATGGGCATGGTGGGAATCCCTGCACACCAGCCACCCCTGAGAGAAGCCACCCAAAAATGCTTTCAGTGGCAGGAATGGCAATTTCTTTGCACCACAGAGGGTGCCGTGTGCTGCTCCGAATGGGCTCATGTGCCACTGTCGGCACACGTGCCGGGGTTCGCCTACCATGATCTAAAATATATCTTGTCATTTCCCCCTGTATTTTTCAAAGCTAAAGACCAAGTGTAGCTTTATGAAGACACTAACTTTAGCTATTTCCTGCACAGTCTGTACCCAGAATAACTATATTCCAGGATCCCTTATACACCTCCTGATAGAATGGATCTCTTTGGGCGTACTAACATAATCTTTAACCTGCAAATTCAGCATTCATTATATGTTGAATAATTAGTGCATGAGGTGGAGGAATGTAATTTCTAAAGATTAATTTATGTTGTTCTTCAAATTAGTGATGGGCCTGAACCAGATCTAGAAACCCAAGTCCCTGTGCTTCTGAAGCACATTGGGGTTATTCAAAATCTAGGTCCACATCCAAATTATGGAGCTGTGAGGGCCTTCTCTAGATCAGATATTTCATTTCCCGAAAGAGGGGCATTTTATTGCTCAAACTAGAGAATTTAACAGAGTTTCGTTAAAGAGAAGTGTGTGTGTTGTACATGTATAACCATTATATCACAAAATAGGGACTAAAGGCCAAGTTTATCATAGTACTTAACCATGTTGTAACAAGGCTTAGCTAACTCTTCAGCAGCCCCTGGTGGCCACAGGACACTACGGCATCCTGCCTCTGTTTCCCCTCTTGGTTGCTCTATAATTTCACCTCACAGTCCAAAAGCTAATTAAAACACACCCCTTCTGGAATCTAATTTATTTAGTCTTTACAAACACTGACACTTCAGACCTCATTCTCAGTTCAGTGTCTCTCTCTCTCCCCTTGCAGGGAGTCCTCAGGTCTTCTTCCCAGAGTTGAGTCTCAATTCAAGTTCTCACATTTTTCACATCTGGAGATTGCATGGGGTTTGGTGCCTGGAGGGAAAAGTTCCAAAGGGGTAGCTGTGTTAGTGGACGTCAGCCAAACAAACAAGGAGTCCTGTAGGCACTTTTAAAGACTAACAACTTTATTTATCACATGAGCTTTCATGGGAGAAAATCCCACTTTTTTCCCATGAAAGCTCATGCGATAAATAAATTTGTTAGCCTTTAAAAGTGCCTACAGGACTCCTTGTTTGTTTGGAGGGAAAAGGTCTCTCTCTCTTTAGGTGGGACATTCCCAAGCCGCCTTGCTGGAGCTTGGTCCTAATTCAACAGTCACCCCCAGGCAATACATGACTGAGTTCAACCTCTTAGCTTTGACTTTGCAGCTCACCTGGTATCAGGGTCTTCTCTGCAAGAGCCTTTCCAGAGTTTCTGTGACAGCGTCCTGAACTTCCCTATCTCTGCAGCTTCCTACTCTCCTCCATCAGGCTCCAACCAGGCTGATAAGGAGGTACAGGTGGGCAGGGGTAGTTCCTTCAAGTAATCAGGGTAGCTGACCCTAGGCTTCCAGCCCTTAAGGCACAAACCACCTTATTATACATGTACTTAACTTTAAGCATGGGCATAACTGCAATTGTAGTCAATCAAACTTAACCACTGGCTTGAAGACAAGTCTGTGATTACATCCTATGCTGACTTTAGGAAAGTTTGGCTCATCTGTTGTGCTGGCTGAAAGTCCTGTCAGTAACTTCATCAACTAAAACATCACATGGTGGGTTGCAGTCAGAATATAGTTCTCATTTAGCCACCTAAGTAATGGCCAGAATTTCAAAAGAGTTCAGTGCCCAACTCTTCAGAAAATGTGGTTGCAATTGTGGATGTTGAGACCTGAAAATTTGGTCCATAGTTACAGAAGCCAAAATAACAAATGAAACATTGGTGCATAAATGCAATATCTTTCTGACACTTGTTTTGAAAGATACTTTATTACTATAGCACTAGGCACCAGTACAACTGTCTCGGATAGTGTCCCTTCAAATTCAGGGGGAAGCGCCATTAACTTTAGATGAACTGAAGCCAACATTCAAGAACTCCATTCAGCATGCTGGTGAGTTTTTAAAAGGTAATGTTATTGGTCTGCTGTAGCCAGGCGCCTCTGATATGCTTTGATGGATTGCTGCTTACCAGTTAAAACTTGACAGAGCCATCCGAAAGAATGGGAAGGGGCAAGGAGGAGATGGGCTGTGCACACCTCTCCTTCGTACCCTGGCCAGCAAAAAGTGTTTGTCTGTGTGGGGGAATCACACACTGCCTGCCTTAGTGACAGCATAACAAACACTCTCCTTCTGCACACCTAGGTGCACCAAGAGGGCATTTCTTCCCTGAAACACAGTGCCTCCCAGTGTTTCCAGTGAGGCAGGGCAACTTCATATGATGCCCAGAAAGGATATGTCTACGCTACAATTAAAATATGCCAGCTGTCTTGAGGTCATGGGGCTTGGGATAAGGAGCTGTTTAATTGTGGTGTAGACATTTGGACTCAAGCTGGAGCCAGGACTCTGGGACCCTCTCCCCTCACAGAGGCCTGACTGGCAGACTTCCATAAGCCAGCCTGAAGCATTCAATAACTGACATGTTTGCTCTAATGGCTTGGTGACATTACATTTTTTAGAATATCCAGAAAACTATTTTGTGTGTCCATATTTTATCCAAGTTTTATGCCCAACTGAGAACCCACATGAATGTTAAATACAGGGGAAGAAAAGGCTGGGAAAAAGAGTGAAAAATTAATACTGGCAATGGCTCATGGAAAGAAGTTAATAGGAATGTAATAACAGTCAATTTTAATGCAAGACAGAGACCTCACCAGTTCAAAATCATGAACAGAAGTTGTTATTCCCCTTGCAAGATGCTGAAGGTGAAAATCATTAATTCAGACAAATGGCTTGAGATGCATATCTGGTTCTTTAATACATAAGTTCTAAAGTTTTCTGGGCATGGGAAGTTCCAACGGGGTAGCCGTGTTAGTCTAGTTCAGCAAAATGAAAAGGAGTCCTGTGGCATTTTTAAAGACTAACATATTTATTTGTTATTTTGCTCATGCAAAAAATAAATTTGTTAGTCTTTAAAAGTGCCAGAGGACTCCTCCTTTGTTTTGGGAATAGGAAGATGCTGGAAAAATATTTTACCAATATTAATATATTTTTTTTAAAATGATACTTGTTTGTAAATTTGTTCCTAGAGCAAATGTATTCTATATATAGTTTGGGTTTTAATTAATGGCTAAAAGGTCAAATGTCAAAATGGAAAAGAGAGAACCTCTCCTGTAACAGCTTCAAATATACCACTATATCATAACTGCTTAGAATGATACTTAAGGTCAAAAAAATAACTTTGAAATATAAGATGCTGATGAGATGTGCAATCATTTGAATAACCTTCAAGGAATCATACTTTCTTTCACTTATCAGGATTTTGTGCTTGACTCGAAGTCCTATAATTCCTGAGTGTAGGAAGGCATGTATTGTCATTTTAAAAAGACTAGCTAGTTTCACTGGAGCTAAGCCAAATTACAGCAGTTAAGAATCTGACCCTGCATTACAGTATAATTTGTTTTTGTTGTTGTACATTTGATCCAAATAACTGTATTGATCCTTGAAAAATTAATTTTAAAAAACTGTATGTAGGCAAGGAATTGCTGACTCATCTGGGGTAGCCTTTTAAGTTTGTAAAGTACTTCTGTGCCAGTTGGAAGAGAACCAAAATGAGAATGAATGAGATCAGGGAATATTTCTATAAATGAGTGAGAGGATGCTGAATTAGGACAGGGAAAGATCTATAAATGATAATGTAGCACAAATAAAAATGAGAGTAAAATGTTACTATACTGTCAGTGCCTGAATACAGTAATAGAGATTAGGCCAAAGTCTACTGAAGTCCATGGGATGATAGTTAATTTAGTTTCCATAGACAGGCATAAATGAGGCTCTTGTATTTTCAAGCAGTCTCTTATTCTGCAGATATTTTAGAAACTATTTTGAGGATAAGAACAAATATTTTATTAGAGAAATGTAATTGTTAGTGTCCAGCATATTTTCAGTGTTGGTTTCCTTTTTGCTGTTGCTAGTTGAAAGGCTATAGACTGTAATAATTTTTACGTTCACCACTTACGCTGATGCCAAACCATAATTTCATTTCTCTGGGGCTTCTGACTGAAATCACTGCAGTGTGAACTGCAGGTAGAGATTGAACATGTCCAAGCAAACAGCACAGTCAAGTCCTTAGTGCGAGGGGAGGAGCCACAAGACTCTCTCCTGGTCCATTAAAATATTTGTTTTCTCATTGGAAGATCTAGGCAAAGAGAGGAAAATTAGTCCTCTAAGAATAGAATGAGGAGATTTATTTCCAGGAAGAAAAAAAGGTAGAATTTAATGTTATATGGAACCTTCCATACACAAATGCTTTAGGCAGTTATATTTTAAATGTAGAGCACTGATTTGGCAGGCAAAATGTAGCAGCCATAATATCCTTACTATTAGTTCTTCTTCGAGGGATGTCCCCGTGGGTGCTCCACATAAGGTGTATGCGCGCCCTCGTGGGACAGGACGGAGATTTTCAAAGCAGTAGTTGTTGGAGCCGCGTGCGCTCTCAGGTGTCCTCGCGCGTCTCTTGTCGTTGCTTTAGAGCGTGAGCGGCTCCTTCCCGCCTCAGTTCTTTCTCTACCGCCTTCGGCGACGGATGGAGCTCCACTCTTTTCCTTTTTCCTCAGACCCTTTGCCCTGAACTATCCTTATTTCTATATCTTATCGTTTAAAAAGGGGGTTTTCTTCCCCCCCCCCCCCCCCCCCGCCCCCGCGTCCCCTTCGGTTTTTTTCCCCAGGCGTGTTTTTTTAAAAAAAAAAAACACCTGACAAGCCTTTCAGAAGACGGCTTTTAAAATGCCAGTCTCGCCAGGATTCAAAAGGTGCGAGAAGTGTTGTGAGGCAATGCCAGCCTCAGACGGGCACGCTACTTGTATCAGATGCCTGGGAGAACACCATATCTCCCAGAAATGTTCACACTGTACTAACCTCAGCAGTAGAGCGAGACGTGACAGAGACCTCCGTCTCAAGCTCTTGCTGATGGAGAAATCTCTGCGGCCAGCCTCAGACCCCGGACGAGGCAGGAGTGCCTCCCCGAACAAGGGAGGCAGACACCTAACGCCGCCGCATACTTCAAATAGAAAGAGAAAATCTCCGCCGAGATCTCCCACTAATGCCCATGTCAAAGAGGCTCACGGCTCCTCAGACATGCAGGCTGCGAATCAAATGAAGAAGTCGTAGTCTTCAGCTACTAAGCAGACTGTTGACGATTTGCCCCAGGCTTCAAACGCCGCCACGGCACCGACAATGAATGCGGCTCCCCCGGCACCGCAGGCTCAGAGTCAACAGACAGCCGTGGTGCGGAGCATGCCGCGGGAGCAAGCCACGGCACCGGCAACTGCCAATCAGAATTCAAATCCTCCGCTGCCAGAACAATCGGCACCAAGGAAGTGTACTGAGAAGAAGAAACATCATGGTACAGGGGAGGAGCGTCCCTTTAATCTGCCCCCCCTTAATGAGACAGATGTACTGCCTACATCTCCTGGGCAGGTTACCCTGTCACCAGGCTCTTGCCATAGTAATCAGAGGATAAACCAAGGGGATCTTTCACCTGACCCTGCATTCTCTCACAGGTTTCATCAGAGAAGGGGATATGAATATATGCCACCTCAACCATGGTATGCTCCTCCATGGTACGGAACACCACCATATGACCCACACTTTTTAGCTTATGAGCTGTGGTCTCAATGGGCACCTGGATATAGCAACACATCTAGTATCAGGACGCAGAGGACAATACCTAAGGGTCCGAGCAAACCTGCAATTACGCATCACACAGATGACGAGGATAATGAAGAGGAAGCACATTTTCCTCCCGATGAGGACTTCCCTGCATCGTTAGCAGGCACATCAGCATCCCCCATAGCTCCTGATGAATCAAAGCAATTCCAGGAGCTCTTTAGGAGAGTTGCAGAATCCCTGGAAATACTGCTACAAGAAGTTGCAGGCCCACAACATAAGCTACTAAAAATACTTCAGACGACGACATCATCATGGATAGCTCTACCTATTGACAGTGCTCTGTTGGAACCAGCGGAACAGATCTGGCAAACACCAGCCACCATTCCTTCCACATCGAGACGCGTGGATAAAAAATACTTTATCCCGGCGAAGAATTCCGAATACCTGTTCTCACACCTTCTTCCCAACTCATTAGTGGTGGAAGCAGCAGACCACAGACATAAGCAACAGTTTAACAGATCTACCCCGCACGATAAGGAGGACAAGAAAATGGACATGCTCGGGAAGAAAGTATATTCCTCATCATCCTTGCATCTGCGAGTGGCGAATTACTCTGCCCTGTTGGCAAATTATGATTACAACAATTATCTGAAATTAGCCGATTTTATTGAGGATATTCCCGAAGCAAAGAAACAACAATTCCACTCCGCCGTGCGTGAGGGATAACTGATATCGCGTACAGCATTACAGGCGGCTTTGGATGTGGCAGAAACTGTGGCTCGCAACATCGCCACAGCGGTTGTGATGAGAAGATCATCGTGGTTGCACTCGGCTGATCTCCCAAAGCCTCTTCAGTCTATGATCGAGGACCTGCCATTTGATAAGGATAGATTATTTTCAGAGAAGACAGATGATCTAATGCATTCATCTAAGGATTCAAGAGCTACATTAAGAACTTTTGGGATCTATCCAAATATGACCAGGAGACGTCCTTATAGATACCAACCTTACAACCCGAGATTCCAATATCAATATCAATATCGACCAAACTTCAGAAGGCAGGAACATATGAGAGCTAGACTGAGACCACAAAGAAGAAGACAGAACAACCACCAAATGACTTCCCAAACTCCCTCAACTAAGCCTCAGTTTTGAGGAGTTGGTTGAGGGCCCGCAGAACCTCCATGGAACCTCAGAGCAGGACTTCATGTTCAAGAACAGACTTCAACCATTCTTCCACCAATGGTCGCTAATTACATCAGACAAATGGGTCTTAGAAATAATAGAGAAGGGATATACCATCCCCTTCTCCATGAAACCAAAATTCCATCCCCCTTCCCCATCCCTTTTCAGGGACACCACTCACGAACACGTAATTCAACTAGAGCTGCGACGGCTTCTATGTATAGGAGCAATAGAGCGTGTTCCAGATCTTCAAAAAGGAAAGGGATTTTATTCCCCATATTTCTTGATCCAAAAGAAATCAGGGGGATGGAGACCCATACTCGACCTCAGGAAGTTAAACAAATACATAAAACATCAAAAGTTCAGAATGGTAACCTTGACAACCATCATTCCTGCTCTGGAATCTCAGGACTGGTTCACGGCTCTTGACCTACAAGATGCCTATTTTCATATATCGATCCATCCATCTCACAGACGCTTCCTCAGATTCAGACACGGCTTCGATCACTTCCAATATACTGTACTCCCATTTGGCCTTTCTACAGCCCCCAGAGTCTTCTCAAAGGTGCTCTCGGTGGTAGCGGCATATCTGCGTCAACACCATATTACATTTTCCGTATTTGGACGACTGTCTACTAAAATCCCAAACTTGTGCACAAGCCACCCGGGACATGGAATTTACCATGGGTCTATTCGACAGTCTCGGTCTCCTTATAAACAGACAGAAATCCACACTCACGCCAACACAATCTATAGAATTCATAGGAGCGAACCTCAATTCCCAGCTGGGAAGAGCATCTCTCCCCAGAGACAGATTCAACACGATATCGCAGTTGATAGAGTCAGTCTACACAGCCCCAACCACAAACGCTCTAACATGCCGTCAGCTCCTAGGACACATGTCGGCAACCACATTTGTGGTGCAATACGCACGGCTCCACATACGACCTTTGCAGATGTTCCTAGGGAAATGGTACAAACCCAACAGGCACTCAATATACAGAGTTCTCTCGATCCCGAGTACTATAAAACAAACACTTCACTGGTGGAAGTCCCCACAGAATCTCCTCTCAGGGGTACCCTTTCAACAAGAGGTGCCATCATTGATGATGATCACAGATGCATCTCTTTTAGGCTGGGGAGCACACCTCGATGACCGTCTGGCACAGGGCAAATGGACGCCGCAGGAATCATTACTACACATAAATATCTTAGAACTAAGAGCTGTCCGCAGAGCATGTGTCCAATTTCAACATCTCATAGAGCGCAAACACATAAGACTCATGACGGACAACATGTCATGCATGTACTATGTCAACCGGCAAGGGGGAGCCAGATCCCCCTCCCTCTGCATAGAGGCCATAAAACTGTGGAACTGGTGCATTGCTCACAATGTCAAAATATCAGCCACCTACCTGCCTGGAGTCCACAACACCATAGCAGACTCTCTCAGCCGATCATTTCCATCAGCACACGAATGGGAGATTCACCCCCAGATTATACAAGATATCTTCCAACAATGGGGAACACCACTGATAGATCTTTTCGCAACACATCACAATACCAAGTTCCGCTTCTTCTGCACACGAGGAGGCTTAGGGGAAAACTCCCTTGGAGACGCCCTCTTATTGCCTTGGAGCAACAATCTGCTTTATGCGTTCCCACCACTACCTTTAATTCAGACCTCGCTACTGAAGATACAACGCGATGCAGCAACAGTCATTATGATTGCACCGCGTTGGCCCAGACGCCCCTGGTTCTCACTGATAACTCAGATGGCAATAGAGCAACCGATAATGCTTCCTCTACGCCAAGACCTGTTGACACAGGACTATGGCCAAATCAAACACCCGAATCCCCAGATATTACAACTGACAGCATGGTTCCTAGATGGTTCAATAAGCAGGAAGAACTATGCTCAGAGAAGGTGAAGCACATCCTGCTAAACAGTAGAAAACCATCGACAAGACAGACCTATTTACAGAAGTGGTCCAGATTTTCTAATTGGTGTAGAACTCACCTTATACCAGCTTCAACGGCTAGTATCCCTGAAATACTACAGTACCCGTTACATCTTAAGGACTCAGGCCTGTCGCTCAGCTCACTCAGGGTTCACTTAGCCGCAATAGATACCTTTCATACCAAAGGCAATCGAAAGCCCATTTTCTCAGATTCGACAGTCAAACGCTTTCTAGCAGAGATACAGAACCTGTACCCACAAACACGACCACCAACACCTTCCTGGGACCTACAAATCGTCCTCAGGACCATTAGAAAACCTCCCTTCGAACCACTAGCCTCCTGCTCCCTGAGATACATGTCCATGAAGGTAGCATTTCTGGTCGCCATCACCTCCACCAGAAGAGTAAGTGAGTTAGCAGCACTGATGGCGGACCCACCTTATACAATATTTCACAAGGACAGAGTCACTCTCCGAACACACCCAAGATTTGTTCCAAAGGTGTCTACGACATTCCATATCAATCATTCCATATCAAACTTAGCTGTATTCTTCCCGAAGCCTCACGCCAATCCTCAGGAGTCTCTTCTTCACACACTCGATGTTCGCCGGGCGCTCGCCTTTTACTTGGAAAGAACAAGAGAAATTAGAAAAACAAACAGATTATTCATTTCAACAACTGGTAGATGCAGAGTCAATGCAATGTCATCTCAGAGAATATCTAAATTAATATCATCATGCATCCACGAATGTTATGCCCTTTCGGGGATCTCTCCCCCTGAGCATATACGAGCTCATTCTACCAGGGCTCAGGCTACTACCACTGCATTTTTGGACAATGTCCCGATTTCAGATATCTGCAAAGTAGCCACATGGGCATCCGATTATACCTTTGCTAAGCACTATGCCCTAATGCAAAATACAAGTGCTGATACGGCAGTGGGACGGGCAGTACTATCTGTAATGAATAAAACAGGACACGAAGTCCCTCCTTCCAATTAAGAACACTGCTAGCTAGTCACCTTATGTGGAGCACCCACGGGGACATCTCTCGAAGGAGAAAGGAAGGTTACTCACCTGGGTGTAGTAACTGGAGTTCTTCGAGATGAGTGTCCCCATGGGTGCTCCACTACCCGCCCTCCTCCCCTCTCTACTTCGGTCCTTTTTCTTTCCTTCTGAAACTGGCACCGGGTAAAGAAAGAACTGAGGCGGGAAGGAGCCGCTCGCGCTCTAAAGCAATGACAAGAGACGCGCGAGGACACCTGAGAGTGCGCGGGGCTCCAACGACTACTGCTTTGAAAATCTCCGTCCTGTCCCGCGAGGGCGCGCACACACCTTATGTGGAACACCCATGGGGACACTCATCTCGAAGAACTCCAGTTACTACACCCAGGTGAGTAACCTTCCTTTCGCTCACTCACTCACTCACACTTCTGGACAGTAAAATCTGGAGCTTCATCAGCCTTGATACTGTAACGGGTGTGATATATAGAAATCAAAATGCTAATAACACAAGTTATTAGACAAATTCAGCCTTGAAATAAGCAGCTGCAGCTCCACTGAAGTCAGGGTAAACCAGGGCTGTGTTTGACTCAGTATGTTATTTTGTTGTTTGTTACAAGTTCCAATTAAAGTTACACAATCCTTAATTTTCTTCATGAAATGTTCTCCACTATACAACATGCATTGGCATATACCTTGGTGTATCAGACACAGTACTTGGACATACAGTGGCAATAACAAATTTCCTAAAATGTGTTACTTAAATGTGATGCATACATTTTTTTCTATAATGGCCAGATATCTAAATATCATGATAATTTTTGACAGATACCTTGTCCAAAAAATGCTCCATGCAATTTGTATTAAATAGTGACATTTTCACTGGAAAGTGTATTAGAAGTTATATTTATTTTCTGAAAACTATAGCAGTGAGAATGTCATAGTTTTAAATGTATTTAATTTTAAACCAAATCACTTCTACAATGCCGTTTTCAACTGAAATTTTAAAATTATCTGATCCCTTACAAATGATTCAGGATATGTCTATACTTCGGTGCCATCTAAACTCGATGTTGATAAGTCTAAATAATAAAACCAGAGGAAATTTCCAGAGGGGTAGCCGTGTTAGTCTGTGTACAGCAAAAACAATGAGAGTCCTGTGGCACCTTATAAACTAACAAATTTTCTTCGGCATAAGCTTTCATGGGCTATAACCCACTTCGTCAGATGCATGAAGTGGAAATCACAGTGGAGAGGTATATATACACATGCCAGGGTGGAGGAGGGCAAGTGTTAGCAAAGTCAGTTCAGAGAGCAGATGGGGCCTATTCACACCTGTTGATAAATGTGTAAACAGAACAATCACTTTCTGTAGTGTGATAACCATTCCAAGTTATCCAAGTTATTTATCTCTCCTGCAGAGATGGAGCCTACTCAGCTCTGCAGTGTTATTGACAGCATTTCAAACACATCTTTGCTTATGCTACAGTATTTCCAGCAGTGCAGCAGGATCTGCAGTTCAGAAACTGGTGATGTTACAGAGGCTGCCCTGATAGAAGCCATAATTCTGCTTTCTGCGGGCTGTAATGCTGAGTCTGAAGTCTGTGGAGCACCAGTTCTGGGACTGGGAAACAAGCATAGAATGGTGGGACCGCATCATGCCGACTGTGTGGGATGATGAGCAGCAGCTAGAAAACTTCCATATGAGAAAGGGCACTTTCCTTGAACTTTGCAGAGAGCTCGTCCGAGCACTGAAGCATATGAATACTTGCTTGAGATCAGCTCTTACAGTGGAGAAGCAAGTAGTCATCACTCTGTGGAAGTTTGCAACCCTAGACTGTTACCAGTCAGTTGCAAATCAATTTGGAGTTGGGAAATCCACCATGAGAGCTGTAGTGTTGCAAGTGTGCAGGGCCATAAATAGAGTTCTGCTGAGAAGGGTAGTGACCTTGGGAAATGTCCAAGGCATATTGGATGGGTTTGCTGCTATGGGGTTTCCAAACTGTGGTGAAGCCATAGATGGGACACATATTGCCATTTTAGTTCCAGATCATCTTGCCGCCAAGTACATAAACTACAAGGGGTATGTCTCTGTGGTGTTGCTGGCCCTTGTGGATCACCCGAGCTGTTTCACAGACATTAATGTGAGCTGGTCTGGGAAGGTGCATGATGGAACTCAGGTCTATTCAAAAAACTGCAAGCAGGCGCTTTCTTCCCTAACCAAAAAGCAGCATTGGGAATGTTGAAATGCCAATAGTGATCCTGGGGGATCCTGCCTACCCCTTGCTCCCTTGGCTAATGAAGCCATTTACCAGCCACCTGGGCGCCGATAAGGAGCGTTTCAATTATAGTCTCAGCAAGTGCAGAATAAGTTGTGGAATGTGCATTTGGACATTTGAAAGCCAGGTGGTGGACCATACTGACTAGGCTTGATCTATGTGAGACAAATATACAAACAGTTATAAGTGCTTGCTGCGTGCTCCATAATTTATGTGATCAACGGTGTGTGGGACTGACTACCACAACTTGAGGTGCAGTCTCCAGGGCCTGTACAGGGATCCTGTCTGAACACTGTTCTTCCTGGAGCTCAACCAGGCACTGCAGAGTGTCAGACTGATCTCACATAAACTGCAGCATCTCTTGCTGTGAGCTACCATGCTCTGAGCTCAGTCTCTGCTGTCGTGGAGGAATGCAAGAGTTCTGAGAACATGTCATTCTGCGATTTATGCTTCTTCCTGAGCAAGCTAAGGTGCTCAGCAGGAGTATACCGTCCCAAGGTCGATGAATCCCCTGTAATGAGGAAAAAACATTTCCCATTGTTATTTGAGCCAATGCAATGCAAAGCATCAGATACTGGTCTCTGCCTGCACTTCCCCAATTTGCCCTCCTCCCACCAGGGATCCTGCAGTGAGCACCTTGACCCAGCTCCCTCCACCCCCCACCTGGAGGCTATACCCACTGCAGCTCTTAAAACACTTGCTTATTGAACTAATTTAAAAAATGGCTTTTCTCTTTTGGGTTGCTGACTCCTGCCCTAGGTCAGGGAAGGGTTAAATACATGCCATGGGATACATCTTTGATGGCTGCCTCAACGATCCACCCCTGTCACAACCCTGACCCAAACCCAACCCTGCAGCCCCCCCAAGACCCCCCCCAACCCCCCTTTCCCCGGGGGTGGGTGGGACCCCCCCCCCCCCCCGTGGCTATGCCTCCCCATGCCTGGGCTCCATGCTGCTGGCAGGTTTTGACACCACCCCCTCCCCAAGGTTCCATTCCACTGGCTGGTTCCCCCCTGCCCCAGGATCCACGCCGCTGGCATAGTCGCCATTACCTGCACTGGTGAAAGCCTCTCCACGCTGCCCAATCAGAAAATGGAGTTCAGTCCTTCCTGGTGGTGCAGGCAGGGGAGGAGCTATTTCTGGATGACATGGCTCAGGTGCAGCATACCAGGAAAGACAGAATTGAAAGAACAGGGAATTCTGGGATAGACCCCAGAGTCTATTAACAGCTCATTACAGCTATCTCAGTATACACTGATGTTAAAGCTCATTATTAACATTTCACTAAATGCTACGCCTATGCTATGCGAGGGTGGAGTTACGATATCGACTTGCAGCAGCAGTTAATTCACCTTTGCAGCCGTGTGAGTGTGTAAGCAGGCTGCAGAAAGTCGAAGTAAGTGGAGTTATGTCGACCCAAGTCCTCAGTATAGACTAGGGCTTAGTAAGGTGAAATAAATCTTTCTATGATCCTCACAAATAGTAACCATTGTAACAGTGGTGGCCAGGCTTAGTGACCCTCAGAGCCACATACAACAATCTGCAGAATTTCAAGAGCTGGGGTGCGCCTACTGGGCCTCCGGGCTTCAGCCCTGTGGTGTGGTGGTGGGGCAGGCATGCTCCACTCGAAAATAGCCTAAGCCCCACCACCACCCTGCCACAGCCTCTAGAGCCATCACCCCACTGTGCTCTTCATAGGGGAGTCAGAATTATTTCTTTCTAAAGAAAGAAATTATTCAAAGGGATGGGTCTTTATGTTGAGGGGGGACATAATTTACATGTTCTGATAGTGCCTCCTAAAAGTGTGCAGTGAGTGAAAATGAAAAAGCGTGCTGTTCTTGGTTGACACATTTTCAAGGTAACTGCACCTGCTTTCCCCTGCCATGGTGCCTCAAGGGCATCCACCTAAGGTTTCTGGCATCCAGCGATCATCTCTCTTGAATGGAAACCCACAACTCTCTCCCTCCTTATCTGGTGCTTTAAAGCTGCACAGCTTCCTGCGGTACACTGTGATATTGCCTGTAAGGCAGTCTCCCTAGCAGCCAGTGCCTAGGATTTGCCTGCTCGCTGAGGGCTATGACTACTGTACTGCTTGTCAGGGCCGGATTAAGGCAAAGGGTTTAGGGGCTGCAGCCCCAGGACCTGGCCTGAAGGGAGGCCCCCTGCTCTCCCAAATATCCACCCTTGCTCAGGCTGGCAAAGTGCTCGCCAGGATCCCATGGCTCAGGCTGGCCTGACAGGTCTCTTCTGCCAGGCTCCTGGGGCCTCTAGCGTGGTGGCTCGACAGCACCCCAGGCCCTGGAGTCCCACTGCTGGAGGCTGCAGCATGCAGCGAGCTGCCCTAACCCCGGGAGCTATGCTGTGGCAGGCCAGCCAGCCTGGGGGTGGGGCTGGAGGACCATGGCCTCTGGCCCCAGAGCCCTGCCCTCTATCACCCCAGTGGTCATCAGCTGGACACCCTCCAGAACTGAATGCTAGTCCCATGGCTGGCAGATCTAACGAGTCACGGGGCTGGTGTGCCCAAGTGCTGCCCCACCCTCAGGCAGGCCACTATGGCCATAAAAGTGAGCAGCCAGGGGCCCCTTAATCCCACCCTATTGCCCACAGTTACAAGTTACCACATAGCTCTTTTTCAAAGCAAGCACTGTGCTTCTTAAGGTAAAATCATTACAGAGGAAGCATATAAAACAAATAACTGTTTATATATTCATGCTGAACGTTTACTGGAGATCATTCATCCATCTTAATCAAGGTATACCAAAGTCTTTCCAGCCCTCCTGCAAGGGCTGCCTCCCTCACACGCCACTAGACAGAAAGTCTTGTTCATTTGCTGGAATAGAAGGCCATCATTTCAAGCTCTTTCTTTTATACCAAAAGCACTTTCTTAGTCTCAGGAAAACCTAGCTTTAAACAGCATCGGCAAACCACTCTAGGGGGTGGTACTTCTCTAGAGTTGTTTCATCTCAGTGACTCACCTTAATTTCCTCCCTCTGATTGTATTTCCTGTAGGAGCAGTGGTAACTCCCCCCTACCCCCCGAGCAGAATACAGCCATAGCTAAACCATTTATAGATTTAATACAATATGGTGCCCAAAGATATTGCATGTGACTGCAATAGCAGTCACAGTGGTCTCTCGAGTCTTCATATCAGAAGGGACATGATCTCCAATTAATTAATTGGGTTTGTAAAGAAATAGTATAACTGGGCATTTGATTTTAGTTGTCCGTAGACATCTACAGGTATATTCTAAAAAATAAAGAGGAAAAAGTGAATCACTGTATTTATGAATGAATACTTTTCAGCTGTTCAATGAGACAGATTTCTTTAGTAATGCATATTATAGGGCACATTCTGTACTTAGCATCATGTCACCATGGCGAAAAGAAAGAATTGAGCTTTGACATCAAAAGCAGAGCATCTTGGTTTGGTTTGCAGTGAAAGGCATGTCTTTGAAAAGGGTAAATTGACAGTAGTGAGCACCTAGGTGAGTCATGGAAACTCTAAAACGGGCAGCTTAGCAACATCAGCCATACAGTGAAAAGCGGAGGCCTGTGAAATCCACAATGAAACTGAAACCAGGTGGTCTTTGCTGCATGTGTATGAATTTTTGAAACCTTCTTTGAGGGGGTGGCCAGGATTTCAGTGAATTTTTCCTGGCAGGTTTGGAGCTATTTCCCAGAATTTGCTATTCGTTTCAGATTCATGTGAGCCTCCCTTGGCCATTTTCTGGAACCCAATACAATACCCAACCTTCTTAGCCAAAAAACAAAAAAACCCAAAAAAACAAAAAACCAACCCCAATCCACACCTAATGTCTTCACTTTTCTTTGGAGAAATATCAAAACAGATGAAAGAGGAGAACAAGAGGAAAACAACATGTTAAACTTGCACTTCTGCATGTGCATAATTTTAACCTTTTCAGCTAGTCCACACTCAAATCTATGCTACGTGGCATCAATGCTATTGGTACTCATGCAGCTAGATTATAGCTAGCTATATATATTGCAATCACACTTTCAATGGCAATGTAGATGTAGCCAGAGAATGTGGACAATGAAGGAGGGTGGTATATATTTGGAATAGGAAAAACAAAGAATTTGAATCCTTTAGTATAATTCAAGCTAGCTTGTTTAATTGCTCAGGAAGAGATATTTCCCTAATCTACACTGCCCACCATTTTCCGCAGCAGTCTAAGGGAGATACACAAGTTACTTAAAATAACTTGCGTATCTCCCTTCGTCTTCTTAATGTCTGTCGAGTACACTGTGCTGAGTTGAAGGGAAATGCCATCCCTTTAATGCACGGTAGTTCAGTTCAGGGGCTGGAGTTAATGCATCAACTCCTTGCTCGATGAAGTGAGCCTTCACAGATCCACTCAATCAAACTGAGAAGTTCAGTCTAACGGAGGCAAATTTGTTGCTGTCAGTCTAGAAAAGCCCTGTCACAGGATGCACATCTGTGCACCCCTGGGTTATGATCTATATGATGTTTCTGTTCACTTGTGCACAGTGATTGTATGATTTGGTGCTGATTACGCCATGCAAGGTTTCCTTTTGAATGCTGCACCATATAGTTATGATATCATGTCTACTGTGTATATGTGCCCTTGTGAAGTATGTTACATAACACAGACTCTCAGGACTATGTCTAGCACAGAGGCTAGAGAATTACATGACAAAGGGAATGCAAATGCCCTCCCTGGCACAGGTAGAAGTAAAGAGAATCACACAGCAGCACAGAGTGGGAGGGACTGTCATGAGTTGGAATAACAAAGACACAGACCATTTGAGGAGAGAGGACAGGCTTTTGCCTGAAAGACTCCGCCTTGCAATTTTCTCCAACTTCAAGCAAGATCTGGGACTTGCCTTGTAACAGGCAGAAAATGGGTGTAAAACACCGAGCAGCCGAACCTCTTGCGCATAATCTTGGACTATGAGGTCAGTTTACATAGACATATTAGATTAGTATGTGGTTTACACTTTTTATTTGATAGTGGTCACTCCTGACTCATTTATTTTATGATTCTCTATCGATTTATTATATTCTCTCTTGAAATTGAACTCTGATCAATAAATGAGTATTTGTTTTTTATCTAAAGCTGTGTGGACTTTAGAGGGTGTGAATGTGGAAGTTTGAGCATTTCTTTGTTAAATGGATGGGTTCGAGACCAGGGTGATTGGGAGTGGTTCCCAATCCCTGTAAGACAATGGCTCCAGGTGTGGTATCAGAGGCCAGGGGTGCACGCTTGGGGACCACCCCATAGGTGCTGAGTGGGTGCACCCACATTGCCTGGGACTAATTATGCACTGTAGGCTGATATGGACTGACTCAGGAGTGAGTGCTCACCTGGCAAGGCGGGGTAAGTCAGAATTCGGGAATGGAGTTTGGGGGGTTACAGCAGCACACCAGACTGGATTTTGGGAGCAGCCTGTCACAGGCCCATTAAGAGGCAATTCTCTGGGGATCCTGTGTATAGGATATTTATCAGTAGATCTCATCCATTAGGAGTGTTTGTTTACAGTAAGTCTTACCATTTGCATATTTGAGACAGTAATTTTGCTATGGGAAACTCAGATTTTCCACAGTTCTGTCTATTTAGACACTTACAGATTGACAATCATCGAAACTGGAAGGGACCATGAGAGGCCATCGAGTCCAGTCCCCTGCACTCAGTAAGAGAATCACGGAAGACATTGTACAGTATAGATGAGTGTTGCCCCCACTCTGACCACTGTGCACCCTGGCCATAGGCTAGGCGCCTAGAGGCATGTGTAGCCACTATCTACCTGCCTTGTCCACACGCTGAATGCCTGACAACACGCGCATTCGCTAATTTACAACAGGTGTACATACGTGTGTTTATGAATCCCTAGTTATTCTGTAACTCTCCCCATTGTTCTGTATGGTATGTCGTAATAACCTAGGCTACATGAGTGTGAGAATGAGTCCATGGTATTCTGTAAGCCCCTTCCTCCTTTCCCCCCATTCAGCTAGCATAAATTCAGGGGAATGTCTAATGCATGTTGGACTTCTACGGTGGACCTCGGATCGGCTGCGCAACAGGTGCCCCGCAACCATTGTCCAGGAGCCTGTCTGCTGCTGTTGTGGGGTCCCCAGTTGCTGAAAGGGATATAAGCAATGTACCTCCATAAAAAATTCAGCTTTACTTAAATGTCTGTTGTGATCGTGGTCATGTTGTCCCTGACTCGATCCAATACAAACTAGGGCCCCTGACCCCACACACTCATGGCAGGACCAAGTACCCTCTTAAACCATCCCTGACAGGTTTTTGTCACTCTTAAAAATATCCAATGATGGAGATTCCACAACCCCAGCTAAGCAACTTATTCCAGTGGTTAATCACCCTGACTGTCAGGAATATTTTCCTAATGTCCAAACTAAACCTCTCTTGCTGTAATTTAAACCCATTTCTTCTCGTCCTATCATCGGCGGTTAAGGAGAATAATTTTTTCCTCTCCTCCTCATAACAACCTTTTAGGTACTTGAAAACTGTTATCATGTCCCCTCCCAGTCTCCTCTTTTCCAGACTAAACAAACCCAGCTCTTTCAATCTTCCCTCATAAGTCAAGTGTTCCAGACCTTTAATCATTCGTGTTGCTCTTCCCTGGTCTTTCTCCAATTTGTCCACATCTGTCCTGAAATGAGGTGCCCAGAACTGGACAGAATACTCCAGTTGAGGCCTAATCAGAGCAGAGTAGAGCAAAAGAATTACTTTTTGTGACTTATTTACAAAACTCCTGTTAATACATCCTAGAATGGTATTTGCTTTTTTTGCAATAGTGTTACACTGTGGACTCATAGTTAGCTTGTGGTCCACTATGACACCCAGATCCCTTTCTGCAGTACTCCTTCCTAGGCAGTCATTGCCTATTTTGTACATGTACAATGGATGGTTCTTTCCTAAGTGGAGTAATTTGCATTTGTCTTTATTGAATTTCATCCTATTTACCTCAGACCATTTCACCAGTTTGCCCAAATCATTTTGAATTGTGATCCTGTCCTCCAAACCACTTGCAACCCCTCCCAGTTTGCTGCACACTCATGGGGGGGGTGTAAAAATCTCGTGGATGGGAGATGCCACTGTGTGTCCAAGAGTCATGTGAATGATCTCCTGCTTAGGTCAGTCTTGCTTCTCCCCTGTTCCCCAACTGCTTTCAGTTTACTCCCTTTAAAGGCTGGCTCTCTATCATACATTATTGACGAGGCTGGAGAGGCAGGGCTAGCCCTGCCCCACAGCCTGTGTGGCACCTCCCTTGTCAGAGTGAGGTCTTCATACCCCATCACAGATGAGGAACAGAATAAAATTTATGACAACAGGGATTAGTGATGTAGCAAAGTCAGGCCAGACGGCTATAGGAGAGTGATCCTATTTGGGACCGAGGGAGTGGGCAGGCGCGAGCGCACCCGCTGCTAAAACCCCTCCCCCAGCCTAAGGGGAAGAGGCACTAAACCCAGTACCAACTAATTACGGGAGACAAATAATGAAATAACAGGAAGGGGGTGTGAAAGTCAAAGATTTAAAATCAGGGATTCAGTGGAGGTCAGTGAGCAGAGAACCTTGGACAGTGCCCACTGCTACCGAAAGGTATCGAGGGAGCCAGCGGACACTGCCCAGAGGAACTCTGCTCGCATTCGTGAGCGGATGAGGGACCGGAAATAGGCCCCACAGTCGCAGACACCCCCCTCAGCCAACCTCCGCTCTCTGGTTTTATAGATGGCCACTTTAGCGAGGGCCAGGAGGAGGTTGGCGAGGAGGTCCCGCGACTTTGTGGGGCCACAGATGTGGAGTGCGTACAAAAAGAGGTGTGGGGAGAAGTGCAGACAGAACCTCCATAAGAGGTTCTGGAGGAGCCGGAAAAGGGGCTGCAACCTGGCACATTCAAGGTAGACATGCGCCAGGGTCTCCCTCATGCCGCAAAAGGAGCAGGTGTCAGGACGGGGGGTGAACTGTGCCAGGTACACGCCTGTGCTCACAGCTGCATGGAGGAGCCGCCAACTGATGTCTCCGGCGGGCCATGGACTCAAGGTGGCATACAGACTGCCCCACCGGGGGTCCTCGCCCTCCACAGGTGGTATGAGGTCCCGCCACTTTGTGTCGGGGTGGGACACGAGGGCGAGGAAGTGGATCGTATGGAGCATGAGCGTGTACAGATATTTACGGGGCGTGGTTCGGAAACAGGCCAGCTGCAAGTCTAGCAGCCGGCTCGGGGCGTGGGGTGGGGGTGGCTGGGGGGGCTCGCGGGGCCAAGGCCCGATTAAAAGGCCAAGGCTGAGGGAAGGGCAGGGAGCACCCTCTCACAGGACCTGCTCGAGGTAAACCTAAGCAGCAGGGGGCAAGGTTGCCTTCACCTCCTGGAGTAGGCGCCGGGGGGTTTGAAGGGTGGAGAGCCCCATGCGCTCAGCCAGCACAAGGGGATTCACCCAGTCCCCCCGGGCATAGTCCAGGAGGTCTCCGACCTTGGTGACACCTGCCAGGACCAACCTCTGCCTCATGGAGGGGGCCTCCGCCACCTGCACACTAAGATGGGGGATGTGTAGCAGGGGGTCCGTGAAGAGGTCCTCCCCCTCGGTGGGCACAAGGGATCTGGAGGCCGAAACGAGCCTCCAGGTCCGGAGAAGGTCCTGGTAGAAGGCCAGCAGCTCGGAGAGGTCTCGCGGAAAACCTCTTGGATTGATATAAAAGAGCTGCCAGTCATATCGGAGCCCTCCGTAGCGGTGGAGGAAGGTGCACGCCAAATGGCTCCATGCCGGACTACCTGCACTATAAAGGAGTCTCTGCAGGGCCTGAAGGCGGAAGGTGTGGACCTGGCTGCAGATACAGCACAGGCCCTGCCCTCCCTCTTCCAGGGGAAGACTCAGGATCCCTGCAGAGACCCAGTGCAGTCCTGGCCAAAAGAACTCCAGAATTGTCCTCTGGAGGTTGGCCAGGAAACTCGGGGGCGGGACCAGGGTGTTGAGCCAGTGCCAGAGCATGGACAGGACGAGCTGGTTGACAACCAGTGCCCTCCCACAAAGGGAGAGGCACTGCAGCAACCCTGTCCATCTCTGCAGCTGCTCAGACACCATGTCCACTAAACCTCGCCTGGCCCTTCCACGCATCTCTGCCGGATCTGTGAGGGGGGTGCCATCCTCAGCGAGGAGGCAGGTAACATGCTTTTTAGCCCCCCTCCGTTTCTCCAGGGCATAGAAGAAGCGGGAGCTGAAGGAGATGGAGGTGGGATTGAACAAAAGCTCCCCAGGCCCGCAGGTACTTGAGGGCCCAGAGCTCCTCCCACTTCTCCTGGCACGCTCCGCAGAGGGACGGCTCCTCAGGGCTGGTGGCCAGACGCCTCTCCAGCTCTAATACCTCCCGTTCCAGCTGCTCTATTGCTGCATCCCTCCGCCGGCTGGCCCCCGAGTGTAGTCGTGGCAGGAGAGCCAGACACACACCTTCCCCACATCCCACCAGAGCCGCGCCAAAGGAAAGGCAGGCCTCTGCCCCCACCAGGCCAGCCAGAACTCCCGGAAGGATGCCACGAAGCCCACGTCCTCCAGCAGGCTGTTGTTGAAATGCCAGTAGGCCGGCCCCGGCCTCTCCACCGACAGAGAGGCCCTCATGGTCACCAGGTGGTGATCCAAGAACGGGGCCGGCCGTACGCTGGAGGAGTGGGCCCATGCGAGATGGAACCTTGACAAGTAGATGCGGTCCAACCGGCAGTGGCACGACCGATCTTCCCCACCCAGACAAAGGTGAAGGTGGCCTCGTCTGGGTGGTGGTCGCACCAGACATCCACCAGGGAGTGATGGTCCACGATCTCCCTGAGGACGTCTACAGCACCCGGGCACTGCTCGGTCCCAGTGCGGTCCTGTTCCTCGAGGGTGAGGTTGAAGTCCCCGCCCAGGACCAGGCACTCCTGAGGATCCAACGTGCCGAGGAAGGCGGCCGCCTGCCAAAAAAAAGACACCCACGCTGGGGCCGATGCAGGGGCATAGACGTTGACGAGATTCACCATCAGCCCCTGAATGTGGACCTGGACATGCATCAGGCGACCTGGCATGACCTCGGCAACCCCCAGCACCTCGGGCTGTAGGTCGGGGGAGAACAGGGTGGCCACTCTGCCTTGTCGGATGGAGAGATGGTTTAGGAACATCCTGCCCTCCCACTCCAGTCGCCAGCTGGCCTCGGCGGCTGGATCCATATGGGTCTCCTGCAGGAAAACCACAGAGTACCTCCCCTCCCGAAGGAAGGAGAGCACCTGGGTCCTGCGGAGACCCATCCTACAGCCCCTGGCATTTAAGGTGGCTAGACTGATGGAGGCCATGAGGAGGGCTGGGGGGGAGGATCCTCAGGGGCAGAACTGCCCGCGGCTCCCGTTGGGCCCCGCAACAATCCGTGACTCACCCCAAAAGCCATGAGGGAGTCACGGAAGCTGCGGGCCCTCTGGTAGGCCGCGGCGTCCTGCCTCCCGGCCCCTTTTCCCTCCTTTAGGATGGCCCTCATGGCCCAGAGGACGAGATGGAAGTCCCCCCAGTGCTGCAGGGTGAGCTGCACTCGATTCCTGGCCCCACGAGTGTTGGCCAGGAACGAGTGCAGTGCATCCCACAGCGCCTGGGGGTCTGGGGCGGAAGGCCCCGGGCCATCCCTCGGTCGGGTCCCCAAAGTGGCCACACTGCCAGCCGGGATCCACAGACAGGGCGTAGAGCCCCATCGCAGCGCCGATGTTATGGGTGCCACGTCGCCCAGCTAAACCCCTGGCACAGGAGGGAAGAGCGGCGGAGGGAAGACAGCAGACCCTGGGATGGAGGGGGCCACGAATACCGCCCCTGGAAATTGCCTGGTGGGAAGGGGAAGGATGCGATCCCGGTGGTGGGAACAATAGGGGCAGGGTCCGGAGAGGAAGTCGGGGCAGTATTGGGAGGAGGGGTAGGGATGGAATCAGGGAGAGGGTTGGAGACCGCAGGAATAGGGGCGGGAGTAAGGATGGGCTCCAGTGGTCGAACCACGGGGTGCGGCTCCCCTCGGCCAGGCATGGGGGTTTCTAATAAGGGGTCTGGGGACGGTCCCTGCCGACTCTGGGCATGGAAGTGTCCATGTCTCAGCGTCGGACAGGGGGGAGAAAATAAGTGGAGGGAAGGAAGACTGTCCCACCAGAGTCGGCGCCCCAGGGCCCAGTTGTTCGGGGCCCGGCTGCTCGGGGCCAGCCATCGCCTCCAGGGGCTTGGAGGCTGCAGACAATGCCCCGATCACAGCCAGGCAGGAGGAGCAAGCCGGGGGCATTCCTGGGACAAAGGGTGGGACAGCAAGTGGGGGTTGGAGTTGGGGTGGGGGCTGGGGCAGGGACTGGGATGAGAGAGGGGGCGGCGAAGGCGAATCGCCACCCAGATTGAGGCCCGTTGGTGGAAGACGGTCGTCCTCCCCTGCAGAGACCAGAGTCAGACCCAGGGCCTCAATCTCCACAAAGATGGAGCTGAAATCTCACCCCCCCCCGCCGCCTCAGTGGAGGCCACCTCACCACTGGCAGTGGACAAGGGTGGCAAGTAGGGCTCGGGGGCATTGGGGGGGGGGGGGTAAGGCCAGCTCCATCCACGGCCTCTCCGGGAAGGGACTCTACAAAGGCATCCAATGAGGGGCAGCACTGCCCCCCTGTGCTACTGCAGCCATTTCCTCAGCTGCGGCCTCCTGCTGGGCCTTGTCGGGGGGCTCAGTAGAAGGCCCAGCAATGGTGTTGGTGTCCTCAGCCCCCCATGCTGACTTTTGGGGGGCCTCCTCCCTGTCCAACGTGGCGTGGAGGGCCTGGGCCTTCTTGCGCTTCCCCTTGAGGAAGGTCCGGTCCTCTAAGATGGCATTTGAGGGCCGGCCAGGGGGGACAGGGCTGGGCATCGAAGGCGAGGGCTCCTGGGAGGGAAGGGGTAAAGGAGGGACGGCAAAGGGATGGGAACCCTCCCTCTGGGGTGCGCCTTCTCCCAGATCTAGGGCCTCCCTGGCTGGAACCCTCTTCTCCGTGGGCCCCATCCCAGATGTACTTGTGGGAGTGGCGACGGGGGTTGGTCCAGGTGGTGGAGGAGGAGGAGGGGCAGCTCCGATGGCCAGGGAGCTGGGGGCACCGGTGATGGCATGCCCGGTGCCTGATGATGCCTTGGGGGGCCCAGTTGCTCCCTCTCCATGCTGGGCCAGGGGACAGTCCTTCTGGACGTGTCCCGTGGCCCGGCAGAGGAAGCACCGAGCCTCCCCTGAGGAAAATGAATTTGATAATGGGCCCCTTGATGGGGCACCAAGAAGGACCCCTCAAGTGCAACTCTATCATGTGCCCCCGCCAGTGGCAGCTGGATCTGGATCTGCCGACAGAAGGACAGGCGTGATGGAGGGCGGGGTCCTTGCAGCCCAGTGGGAGAGGGCTGATGGTGGAAATGGGCTTCCCCAGGGTGGAAAGGAGGGGAAGCAGGGCAGAGTTGGGGAGGAAGGGCGGGACGGAGGTCAGGACCACCCATACGCCCAGGTCTTCCAAGGGCTCTATGGGGATGTATACGACCCCCACTGCCAGGCCCTTCGCAACCACCTCCTGTGCGGCGGCCTCCGAGGACAAGAAAAAGACCACCTTCCCATACATTTTGGAGGCTGCCACGGTAGCTGAGGGCCCCATCACCCTCGCCAATGCCTGCACGTAGGTCTCTACGTGGGGCAAGGCGACCACCAGGAGGCAACGGACGCCGTGCCTCCCGGTTAAGGTAGAGAAAGGGCCCCGGCTTCCTGAGGTGGTACATAAGCAGGCGATGTGGGCAGATGGTATGGCGGCGGCGGTGGGTGGAGGGGTGGCAGCCACCTGGGCGTATGATCTGGGGGCTGAGGGACCCGCAGAACTGGTGGAAGGGATGGCAGGGGAAGAGGGGGCCGCAGCCGATGGCGAGGCTGCAGCAGAGCTCTTACTCGCCTTCTTTGCCCGGCTCTTACGGCCAGCTGAGGAGGCTGCAGTAGCAGTGGAGGCCCCTCCTGTGCCCGCTGCTACAGGCGCCTTAGTAGGGGCGCCAGAGATGGTGGAAGCAGCGGCGGTGGTCAAGGGGGAGGCCGCTGAGGAGGACAGGGGCGCAGGCTCAGGGAGGGGAGCGGGAGGGGGTCTCCATGTCCCCACAGAGGGGGCAAACGGGATGGGAGACTTGTGGTAGGGGAAAAGGAAAGGGTACCAATGGGACTGTCAGCAGGGGAGGAGGGTATGTGCCAGGGTGGATTGTGGGAATAGGTAAGGGGAACTGTGGGAAGGAGAGGGGGGGGGACGCGGGATGGCCAACCACTCCTCCCCACTAGGCTGCAGGCAGGGGAGGAGGGTGCCAGAAGAGGAAGGGTATGGGGACCCAATGGGGGATAAAGGGGATACTGGCTCCTCCGGCTGCACTGGGTAAATGGGGTGGGGGGTCACAATAACATCAGGGGATGCAGTGAAAGGGGCTCAACAGAAAAAGAAACAGGGCTCACAGGGGCTCACGGGCCCTGGTGGAGCATAGGCGCAGCTAAGGTAGGGCAGGGCAAAATAGGGACAGCTAGGGTGAGTGGGAGGGAGGACAAAAGGAGTAATGGAGGCCAAGGGTAGGACAGGGCAAGGAGGCAAGGGAAAAAGAGAGACAGGGAACCCAAACAAGGCTGAAGGGACGGGGTGGGGCAGCGCAGGGAAGGGAACCTAAACAAATGCTGAAGGTGCGGGGCAGGGCGGGGAACCCGAACATACTGAAGGGGTGGGGGGGAGGAAGTTGTTTCAAGCTGGCCGGAGGGTGATACAAAGGGTGGGGAACCCTCTGGCCACAGCGGTTTGGGAGGGGAGGGGAAATTCCAGGTAATGGGGAGGGGAGAGTGTGCGCCTGGCTGGGGAAAAGTCCTTGCTGCCGACAGTCCCAGGTGGTGAGGAGCAAGCTGCAGCCTTGAGGCGAGGCAGCGAAGCAGTCAATGGCTGGGGGTGGTGGAGAGGTAGCAACACTGGTGGTGGTGGTGCTGGTGGAGGGGTGGGGAGTCGATGGAACTGGGGAGAGGGCTCCACGCCACTCCCCCCTCTTCCTGTGGCAGCAACAGTTCTTACCCCGCCACCAGAAAAGCAGAGATGACACAGTCACTCAAAGTCTGAACCGAACCACCTCTCCACAGCTCCTGGTGGTCTTGAGCTCTCCCCCAGTGTCAGCAGCAGGGACAGTCCTGGTCGTCGTTGTCGTCGTCCTCCTCCTCGCTGGTGGTGATGGTCAGGTGACAGGCGACAGGCTCCATGGGCGGCAGCGGGAGAAGCAGCAGTGGCGGCAGTAGCAAGGTTTGGCTGGCTGGGAGGGGTCCTCTGCAGCTGGTTGTGGCCGCAGCTCCAGCAGGGTCACTCCCACCCACCCCTCAGAATAGGGGGTGGGAGGGAGGCAGGCAGGCCAGCAAGGTCTTCCTCCAGCAGCAGCAGTGGCCGCAGCTCCAGCAGGGTTTTCACTCATCAAACACAGGAGAGTGTTTGTCAGCCCTAGAATGCTGAAAGCCCTGTTCCCAGCAGGCAGAGGAGAGACAGCTGCAGGGCAATTAGGGACACCTGGGCCCTGTTAAGGGCTGTTCCTGGCCCAATAAAAGACCCCACCAGCTCACAGTTTGGGAGCTGGCGTGGCGTGGCGTGGCGTGGCGTGGCGTGGCGTGGCGTGGCGTGGCGTGGCGTGGCGTGGCGTGGCGTGGCGTGGCGTGGCGTGGCGTGGCGTGGCGTGGCAAAATCAAATCAGATAGGGTTAGGGGAAGGGAAGGAGGAGAGGCAAGGCCTGAGAGGCTTGCCTCAGCTGCTGCAGCAGGGGCAGCAGAAAATTCGCCTTCCCCAAGGACAGCAGCTTAAGACCTCCGCAGAGGGAGAGCCTGGCCCCAGCCACATTGATACTCCACCCAAGGCTGCCTGCCTAGAGGGAGGACTGAGTCAAGGTCAGTGGAGCCACGGCCCTGGCAGAGAGAAGTGGGCTCGCCAGGCACCAGGGAAGCTGACTTACTGCAGGCCCTGCTACGCCAGGGAATCGGACATTAGGTGATACGAGCTGGGGAGTATTCTGCCACAGTGGGCTATGAAATAGTTTCCTTTGGGAAGTCCTGAGCATGTGGGGGCTTTTAAAAATAGACTGATGGTACGTTAGAAAAATGTTTTGCACAGCAGAATTCAGCTTTAATGGGATCCATGAGTAGATGGTCTGATACATCTTTTCCATTGGCAGTGTTAATGATTCCATTAAATATCGGGCAAGTTCTCAATGGATGGCCAATGGACAGTATAACAAGGAAGAGACTTTGGTTAGTTAGTAAATAAACTCTCGCCCACTTAACTGAAATGCCGGTATTGTACCCAATCAACTGAGAATAACTCTCCAGCTACTGCCCCATTTCCAGCATCTTGGACAAAATCATTAAGGAGTGACAAACAGAGTTCCACACATATGGGACACTTGCGAACATCCTGAATGCTTTGTAGGGGGCGAAGAAGGGTTCCAGATTCAGAGCCACTCTAGTACAGATGACCTCCTTATGGCAATTAATAGAGCCCTATCTCAGTGTTCTTCCTATTTTGCCCCTCTTTCTCTTTTTTTCATAATCTCTCCCTCTGTTTTTTATTCTGCCTATCCCCTGCTGTTTCCACTGCTGTTATTTTTCATTGTGTTTCCCTCTCTTTTCCCATTCTTTGCTGCTCTTCTCACAGGGTTCCTAAGTGAAGTGGAAAAATAAAAGTATCCAAGTCTGAATCAAATTTTTGAGCATTGAAGTGAATTCAAAATTAGAGAAAATGAATTCCCTTCTCTCTGCTTATTAGAATAGCCTAACATTTTAGAATTGAGGACAAATAAAACTTGTAGTAAAAAGGTCATTTAGGGATTAGTTTTTAAAACGTTGTGCAGGATACACACATGCAAAACCCATTAATTTGTAAGTTTAATGCATAGACTTTTGGCATAGGGTAAAAAAGGGGCCTCCTTATTAGAAGCATAAAGACCTAATATTTTGCAACGGATTTGCTTTAGGAATTTAGTTCATGGAATCTTGCAAACCTGTGCAGGGTTTTGTGAGTTGGAGTAAAAGGTTTTGTGAAAATATTTGGCAGCCAATGAATCCATCACAGAATGCATAGTTTATAGTGGATATACATTTGTTTTCCTCCTTTTGCTATTCCTAGAAAAAATAACTATCCCAGAGTCTCTAATAAGTCTCCTGTTGTCTGACTACTGTTGCTGAAATATGAAACAGATAGAAGACAGATTGATATTTCTAACCAGTGTTGACCCAGACATGTGCTATACTGCTTAAAAATTGTTGGCTAGAAGCAAATCTGAAGCTCTCACTAGTATATAAATACTTTTCAGCATTCTTATTGGTTCTATAATGATGTGTTGTATTTTGCAAAGCTAAAATAGTCCTTGCTAAATTGTTACCTATGAGTCTGTTAATAAATTATAGTATTGCATGTAGTTTAAGATGATATTTTGTGTTTGGCAAAGGCATGACAAGGAAATTATTTGTTAGTTTGAAGATTTATATATTGTTTTCATTCATTTATCTTTGTAGAAATGAATGTGGTGGTATGGAAAAAGGCCAGAAAAGACAGCAGTAAGGCCACGTTCCTCAGACTGACCTGTGTATGGTGCCAACCTAATCTGAAAGGAACTCCTCTTATGTCATCTAAGGTAATCTAAAATACACAATATCTGGCAATTTCGAAGAGGCAAAAGAGAATTAAGAGCCAAATTGCCATTGAAATTCAGATCCCTTAGAAAGTCCAAGCCAATATTAGTAGGCCACCTATCACTTCAAAGCGTCTGATGAAGTGGGATTTTCTCCCACGAGAGCTCATGCGATAAATAGACTTGTTAGTCTTTAAAAGTGCCACAGGACTCCTTGTTTGTTTTGCTGAACTAGACTAACATGGCTACCCCTTTGACACCTATCACTATGATCATTAAACATGGATGGTAACTCATGGTCTGATTTTTCTGTGTTTTTTATGGAGTCATTAATTCTGGTGCAAAGTAACACAGAAGGGAAGCTTTTAATCCATTTTAAATTTGCTTTGCACTATGTAAATGCTTATACAGGATGGAGGACAATGGAAAACCAGGTCCATTGTGTATTTTTGAAAATAAAATCATGAGTTTTATTCTGACTGTACAACTTTGATTCCCTTGAGTGAAAAGTCTCAATTCCCTGACATGATTAACTGATACATTAAAATACTGTATTTGAAAAACTTTTATCTCCTGAACCTTAATTAACCTGAAATACTTACCCTGCATATGCCTCCTTTACTGTCCCTTAACATACTGTGTGCATGTGTGAGACAGAATGTGTTCTGTAAATATGTTAAAGGAAAATAAAGGAGAAATAAATAATGATGAGTACCTTTGTTGTACGAATTGAGATATATATGTGTGTTTGCATATATAGCTATAGACATATGCACACACACACGCATACATACCACTAACTTAATGAGTTTAATTTTGCGACATCACTGTCATCACCCATGCTTTCCGCCTGCTGATCTGCCCAGATTCCACTGTCAAGAACATCGCGGCAAACGCCTTGCACGAGGTAACTACAAAACGGATCAAAAAACCCCTTCCAACACAGATGTCGCCACTTACCTCAGCGGCTCCCTGGATGGCGAATTTGGCCAGGACAGGGGTGACATCGCATCCCTCTGGACCCGCGACCGGGTTGCCACGCGTCGTCTGGGGAAGCGCATCAGCTGCTGATGGACATGGTGTGAGGAGCAGCAGGAGCTGTCAGTCTTGGTGCCGCGAATCAGGACTGAAGATTGCACTATTGTCCCACCTAAGGCTAGAGGCCAGCTGGAGAGGATCCTGAAAGCTGCTGTCCACATGTGGTATGTAGAAGACCTCAAAAGAAAACCCGACCAAGGCAAGGTCTTCAAGCTGACCAGCAAATGGGACGCCAGCAACCACTTCCTCCCAGAAGGCAGCTACACCCGATTCGCAGTCTGGAGGTTCATCCACCATGCCCGCCTCAACTGCGTTCCCCTGAACGGAGCTGTCCACCATGGACACCGGGACAAGCGCTGCAGAAAATGTGGCTACTCCAATGAGACTCTGCCCCATGTCCTCTGCAGCTGCAAGCCCCACTTCAGAGCCTGGCAACTAAGGCACAATGCGGTCCAGGCCCGCCTCGTGAAAGCGATCCCATCTCACCTCAGGGCAGTCTCAATCAACTCCACCATCCCCGGTACCAACAGCCTGCTGAGACCCGAGGTCCAAAAGAAGATCGTCATGGTCGCATCACGGTCCTCTTTGAAAACCGAACCCTGGCCTTTCTTGGGGCTTGGGCCCAAAAAGAAGAAAAATACACTCCCCTAGCTGACACCCTGAGAGTCAAGGGCTACGTGGTCCAGATCCATGCCGTGATCATCGGCGCCCTGGGCTCCTGGGACCCTGCCAACACATGTGTGCTGTAGGCCTGTGGTGTCAGTAGGCGCTATGCCCGACTAATGCGCTGCCTCATGGTGTCCCACACTATCAGATGGTCCAGGGACATCTACATCGAGCATATCACCAGCATAGACAGTACCAGGAGGCGTAAGGGTCCACCTCCACATTCACCACCAGGGGTCTCCGCCATCCCTCTCCCCCCCCCACCCCGCTGCACAGGAACGTATTTCCTTATGGATTTTTGACCCATCCTAACTATTCACATTCCAGGATAACCCACCCTCAATATTATATGTGCTCCCCTTATCATCACACTCTGTATCCCTCCCATATTAAGCTGTTTATCCCGAATCTCCGACCTCTTGTTACTCAGACCTGTAGTCTTTGGACTCCCCCCATCCAGAATACTGTAGATCATGTACTGGTCGTACTTCCCATCCTTACCTTTACCTGTTCCTTCCCAAATCATCTGTACTGTAAACCTGGATGGCCAATCACTTCCCTTATCTAAAACCATGTCCGTTTGACCTTTTCATAACAACATCCATTCAAATAAAGTATTTTAATTCTGGATTTTAGTTAATGTGGCTTTACAAGGACAAAGGACTCATGCTAATTTCTCCTGGAAATGGAAGTGTCACTCCACCTACCCTTTCTAACGCATCACACTCTTCATTACTCTGTCTGTATAGGGAGATGAAATGGAGCCTGTGGCTGGGATTTTCAAAGTATCTTAAGGAGATTTAGGCACCAAACTCCCATCAGCCTAGAAACCACTTAAGTGTCACTTAGGTCTGTGTGAGTTGGACACTAATCACTACTTTCTCCATGGTGGTTTAGCTGCAGTAGCTGGCATGTTGATGGGGTTGGAGCCAAGGCTCTGCCCATCCAGCTGTAGGGAGGAATAATGGCCCAATAGGGGTTGCTTGCCTCTTGAATTGTGTGTCAGAGGACCAGGGGGGAAGTACAGTGGGACAAGAGGACTTGTTCCGCCCACTGACTCCCCAGCATGAGTGTGCAGCAAGGGTCATGATCTGGCCTGTTGTGCTCAAAGAGGAAAAATGAGAAGTAAGGCAGAAAAGCTGTGTCTATACTTGTAAATTAAGTCGACTTAAGCTTGCTTAAGTCGACTTAATTTACCCTGCGTCTACACTACACTTTCCTTAAGTCGACTTAAGCAAAATTAAGTTGACTTTACTAAACCTGGTTTAAAGTTGACTTGAGGCTTAAGTCGACTTTCTAAAGTTGACTTAAGCCAGTGTAGACGTGGAGTAGCCCTAAGTCGACTCTAAGTTGACTTAGGGCTCTCCAGGACTCCCCCACTGCCCTCCCTGCCAGGGGGTGGCACAGGTACAATGGGGCAAAGGCACCCTGCCCCTATGCCCTGCCAGGGTCCCTGTCCCAGGTACAATGGGGCAAAGGCTGAGTCCCTTGGCACTTGGCAAGCGGTGCCCCCCTCCCCCGCCACCACGGACCTGTCCAAGGTCCCCCTAGCCCCTACAAGTTGACCTAGGCATCCAATGTGGACTTTGTAGGGTTCCCCCTAAGTCGACTTAAAATTTAGGTGTGGACATAGCCTAAGTGACTGTCTGTTCGGTGAACCAGAATAGGTACAATATTCTATACTAACTACATTTGGTGATTCCCAATAATATTGTATATCTGAGTCTCTTCAAATAAATAAACTTAGTTTCTAGTTCCAACATTAGTCAGATCTGTGATATTTTAAAATTTGCTTTATATTAACTTTACATGTCGATCATAAGTGGTTAGAAAGTAGAGTGATCACATCTATGCATGTACTGTGTTGCATCCGAAAGTAATATTAATATTTAGTATGGATTTAATGTTCTTCTATGTGACCAACCTTTTCCTATATTCATACTCAGCCTTCTGTGTCAGAGTTATGGCAGCATACCCAAGCTATGCTACTGCAGTTTCCAATGTCAGTTTTCATATCATGCTCATTTAAAAAACATGCTTATATATCAGGCACGTTTGAAATGGGAGTGCCTATAGCGGATGATGGAATAAATAATTAGGGACTAAGAGTTTAATCAGCCCCAAATTGCTGGTTGTTGGAGACAAACAATTTGAATTGAACAACTCGGGAAGCTTCAATTTCTCCTCACAAATTCCAATGTAGTTTTTGTCCTCTACTTTGAAATCCAGTTTCCCCTCCTATTTCGTTTGGGGAGTGGAACTATCTGTGTGGCACTATGTGAAATGCCTTTGTATGATAGCTAATTGTGCTTTGGTTCTGGTGTGTTTGGTTCTGGTGTGTACTCTGTCTTCAAGGTGCGATATGTTCTGTGTCACAGAATAGCTTTTCTCCTGTCGTCTGAAAACAGGGTTATTCACCAGTGCTACAACTGAGCCCATCCCTCCCACTATTCCCAGGATGAAAACTGCCATATTTACCCAGTTCAGATTTATACTCTTGATGCTAGCACATGCATATTGGCTTAAATTTATGACTTCACTGCAATATTTGACTGATTAAAATCTAATTATTTATCTTCAGTTACTTGCAATGGAGAATCCCACTTCATAAAAGCCTCACAAATGGTTTTTTAAATGAATGGGTCATGAAAAATAACAGTTGTAACTGCAATAATGTAGCGCAGACATATTGCCTTTTGTTTGGGTAGAAATCACAGCTCTTTAACAGGGACTATCCTGTAGTATTTTAAGCAACTGAAAGAAAAGCCAGCTTCACTCTCACTATGAGTTACAAAGTTTTACATTGTCTAAGGTCACGCAGGTTTTAGCTACACAACTCCCCTGAATTCCATGAAAGATGTACGGCTGACTCTCATATAACAGTGAAAAAGTAATAACCATCCAGAGTCACAATGGCCCTGATTAGCTGTGTTATATCTAGTACTGTTGTCAGTACCAGGAGGGAGATTTACAGTAGATAATCAGTTTGAAGATGAGAATTTGTAAATAGGGTTGAATCCTGATTAATGTTGTGAGGTTCTTTTTCCTTAAACTGCAGCTAATGTCATGTTTTCTGCTGTCTTCTAACGGTGAGGCGAAATGATAGAGGATAACTGGAGCTGATTTGGTTCAGCATTGTAAACTGGTTGAAATGTATTCTTTCACTTTTTTTTTTTTTTTTGTTAAGTGTCCGAATTCTCCATTGACTTCAATGAAGGTGCTCAAGTACTTAAAAATGCAGATAAATGCTTGTTGGATAGGAGCCAAGATGCATAGTGTGTTAAGGGCAAACAATTTTTTTAAATGATTCAATCTCTTTGGAACAAACATGCACACATCATATAAGGCAAGGCTTCTGAGTATAGCATATAGTCTGCAGAGTTGTATTCTCTGTTTAAAATGCTCTTTGAGCCATTAGTAGCTTACAGGAACAGCTGTCCCTTGGGTACCTGCTGTGGTCAATATTAAATGCTTGCAAAATAAAAGAGCACTGGCACCCAGCCTTACGTTGTTATTTTTATACTTAATACATGGCCTTTGGTAATAAAACCCAGGAAACAGGAGCACCAAAATGACTGATGTGGCTGCAACCAGTGTATCATTTGAGCTGGTCTGTTCAGATAAAATCCTCACCCTGGGGAATAGGGATGTTCAAATTCCAGCTGAACCAGACACTGAGAAATTGCATTCTTATTGCCCTGAAAAACATTTCCTAATGTAGAGGAAGCCGATTAGCTTGATGCTATTGATTTTAAACTTCATTTTTCATTTTCATTGTGTAGCTTTTTATTCTTAAGGGTTTGGTGTTTTTCTGCTAGTTGATCTTCCTTCTGTTCGCAACTGGTACACAGCTGCCTAGACTCATGTAAACCATCCGCTTACTGGGCCTTTTATTTGTGAATCAGTTGCTGAACAGAAATCAGGCTCATGCAAAATACAAAAGTTTTTTTTCCTCCTAAAAAAATGTGATTGATTAATTACCTCTGAGTAGTAGGTTTTGCTTTAATGGCAAGGGTAAAACACAGTTATTTCAGTGATCAAGGTGTGTACAGTCCTCAGGGCCATATCCTGATAGCCTCCCTCACAGACTTTGTCAGACACTTTGAAGATGTGGGACGAAGTGGGATTTTCTCCCACAAAACTTCATGTTATAAATAAATCTGTTAGTCTTTAAATGTGCCACAGGACTTTGTTTGTTTTTCTGCAATAGACTTACATGGCTACCCCTTTGGAACAGTATAGTCTTGGTAATCTTTTTGATGTATCTGGGATTACTCATGAAGCAAAGTGATACATCAGATGATTAAGAGCATCAGAACCTGGACCTTACTGAGGAACCTTGTGACTTTATTATTATTGATGTCCTTTGTTCTCCCTCTCCCTTCCATTTTGTCAATGGATGATCCTTCTCAGTTGTATTAAATTAAATTTACATAAGATGCCCTGTGGGATGATAGCATATTTTGACTTGGTTTTGGTGTGTAGCACATTGTTAAAGACTCTCAAAAAATGTGGCCAGGAGAAGTGGAGGAGAGAGTGGATTTGCAATGGACTACTAAGTGTTTCCCTTCTACATCAAGGTTTCAAGTCTTTCCTAAACTGGTGATGGATGAACAATTCATTCACCAAAGATTGCCTCTTTATCTATTCATGAATAGTTTGAAAGCAAATACCAATGTGTGATTTTTTTTTCTGGAGTATTTTTCCTCTATTTCATATTTATTCTTAGTGTGCAGCTCATTCAAAAGCAATTTGTGTGAATATTCAATATGTAACCTGTGTTGATCGCACAATGACCTTAAGCTATGTGCTATGTCTCTGTACCCTGAATAAACAAGGAGTCCTGTGGCACTTTTAAAGACTAAAACATTTATTTATCACATGAGCTTTCATGAGCACAATCTCACTTCATCAAATGCATGATGAAGTGGGATTGTGTCCACGAAAGCTCATGTGATAATTAAAGTTGTTAGTCTTTAAAAGTACCAAAGGACTCCTTGTTTGTTTTGATGTAATAGATTAACACAGCTACCTCCCTGGAACTGTACCTTGAATGAATGAGCATTACTTTTAGAATCAGTTTTCCAGTGCAAATTCTCATATCTTCATATTCAGAATACTTTCACTAGTTGTTTCAGTAATTGCTTAATATGTGCTACTTCTGCCAACATTTATGCTTAAATTTGCTAAAAATAAAAACCATAGTCAGACTTTTTATTTGGCAATAATTAGTCGATTCTAGTAATGACCAAAAATGTTAATCTCTAATAGTTGTTTCCAAGACTTTAGCAACATCTGGCAGACTTTCGTCACTGGTGACCTTCACCAGTTATGAAGTGCTGGGAATTTAGTGTTGCTGAAATCAAGGTTTTAAAGCCTGGTTGGCTGACTTAAGAGGATAGGTTACTGTGCTAATGCCTGAAATTCTAATATGTGCAATCATTCTTCCACTTAATTTACAATAAATGGTTTAGAAGGAGAGTCACTTTGTAGGCAGAAAAATGACAGCACTCATTATTTTTCCATAGGTAGGAAACAAATTCTCTTGTTTAATGCTTCTCTCTGTGCCTAGACCTGTAAATTATTTTGTTTCCCCCTGGCTTTCAGCAAAAGGGAAACTTGCTTATGGGTAACTGAGTGTCAGCTTCCTAAGCTGATTAGCTATGCAAGCAATCTTCTGTGCTCAACAAGCCTTTACCTTGTTGTGCAAATTAATACTAGGCTCTGGTCTACACTGGCTGTGGATTTTGGTGGCGGTCGATGGGAGATAAGCAAACTATATACAGTAACTTGTGCATCTCCCATCAACACTTACTTACTGTGGCACCCCCCTGTGCTGGGTCAATGGAAAATGCCCTCCAATCAATGCAGTGCTATGCTACTTGCCGGAGTGGTCTTAGTAGATCAACCTCCAGACACTTTTGGATTCGATTGAGCACTTCTTTACCGACGCTCAATCGAACTTCCAAAATCGATCCTACAGTGTCGACGGTGCTACCGGCAGTGTAGACATGGCCTAAGTGTTCCCCAGCATCTGAAGCATTCCCATAAGGACAATCCTACTGGGTCAGATCATTGGTCTATCTAGCCCAATAGCCTCTCTTCTGACAGTGGCCAGGTTCTTCAGAGGAAATGAAGAAAACAGTCAATCTTTGAGTGACCAACCCCCGACATTCCCTCCCACCTGCTGGTAGTCAGTGGCTAGTGATACCCAGAACATGGGGCTGCATCCAGGAGCATCTTAGCTAATAGCCATTGATAGACCTATTCTCCCTGAACTTATCTAATTCTTTTTTGAATCTTTTATGGTTTTGGCCTTCACAATATCCCCCAGCAACAAGCTCCACAGGCTGACGGTGCATTGTATAAAAATACCTCCTTTTGTTTGTTTTAAATCTGCTGCCACAAATTTCATTGGGTGATCTCTGTTTCTTGCATAGGTGAAGGAATAAATAACGTGTCCTTACTCACGTTCTCCACACCATTCATGATTTTATAAACCTCTATTATACCCCCCTTAGTTGTCTCTTTTCCTTGCTGAAAACTCTGTCTTTTTTCCCCTTGTGGAGTCCACTGAAAGTGCATGGAAATAACAGGTTTGTTGTCCCCAAAGCAACAGCAGACACTCCAGTTTGAATAATTCACACCTGTGGTATAGCACAGAACTGAAATAGATGTATAATGAAAACAACAATACATTTATTATCAAAGGTTTAAGACTGAAGACCTAGTGAGTAAGGATAATGGAAACAAAAGGGTTACATATAAAACAAAATCATAACATGATTTCTAAAGAGATTAAATTTAATTTAGCAGGCTAACCTATCTGAAGAAATTAATCTCATCCCAAATGTCCTCTGCAGAGTTTCAGTGATGCCTGGTTGATATCCCATTTTCATTAATATATTGCTTGATTACTTCTAAAGTGCAGGATAAATGGGGTGGTTTTTTGCCTTCTACTTCTATCCCCAAAGGTAATTGTTTGTCCTAAAATACAGTAAACTTCCCCACCCATGGCTTGTTCTCCTGTGTGCTCTTTCCTGTTGCTTTTACATACCCCATTGATTTAGTAAATGGACATACAGTCATTGCGTTGGCTTACAATGTTTAATTTACATGCCAGCGGATCACACATTGTGAATATAGCTGACTAGCTATTTATGCTTTAGCTGAGATTGTTTTTCTAAAGACTTGTCTTTTTTTGCAATGGAAGAAGTTATTCCACTCATTCATATAAAGTTAATAAAAAAATAAAATTTAACATTAAGAGGATACATTGGGAATAGCTACAACTGAGGGTACAAATTGTCATATTAATATATAATGATAGGAGCATTGAGGTATAAAATGCCCTGAAAGGAATTCTATACAGACAGATATAATTGGAGTTAGTTAGACAGGGAAGGTAGTGTAAGCGATGAGGAGAGGAGGCATTACTTAAATTAAAGGAACTTGTTGGAGCAGATTGAAGATGGGTTAGTTGTTTTTCCTAGCCTCCAGAGCAATGCCTAATGATCAGTGTAAAGTACAACTATCCCAAACTATAGTTCACTAGAGCTCATCAGAAATTTTCAAAGTGTTTTCTGATGAAACTGTGATATATTGAACCTCAAACATCTCATGAAAATATCTTAGATTGGATGAATTTTTTTCAAATCACAGGCAGGCTTCCAAGTAAGAATGAAACCACTTCTAAACATGAGAATTTTCTACAAACCAGAAATCTCTAGTTTTAGCCAACTTTGTACTCTATACAACTGATACACAAAGCACCCATCCACTCTCCCAACCAACATTGCAAAGCTCCTTTGTGCTCCTCCACAAAGTGTCACACAGGACATCAGGACGGTCTCTCCTACGGTAACCAGATAATAAGTGTGGAAAATTGGGACAGGAGGTGTTGGTGAGGGGGAGGGGGGTAATAAGCACCTACATAAGGCAAAGACACAAATATCAAAACTGTCCCTGTCAAACTGGGACATCTGGTCACCCTAGTCCTTCCATTCCCCTGAGGTCCAAGTTGGATGGACTGAGGTAGGGTTTGAACCAGACCATCATAGCATGCAGGATCATATGCACTCACACAGGCTACTGTCCAGTTTTGTAGGGAAATCAGAAACAAACTCATGGCAATACAACTCATGTTGAGACCTGTGTGAATGTTGATCTACACTGACCAATAAAATTGCTGGCTGTGGAACAAGGCTGAAGAGTTGCACAGGCACTTGCATCTCTGTATTCAAACACCAATTTTGATAGACTACCATAGGCTAGACAATTTGCCATTTGATTGCATTAGGTTTATATAGCATGAGGAGAGTAGATGAAAACTAAGATGGTTAGACATCGAGGCTGGTGGCCAGAAATATGATGCTAGAAAGGGATAGAGATAACACAAACTTGTTAGTACAACTGTGTATTTTGTTATAATCAGAAAGGAATACATGCATATTCACCCAGTTGAACACACCCATCCACTGGATTCGCTGTATAGCTACCGAGGCAGGGCACCTGTGTGCTAGTCAAAATCAGGTACTTAATGTGGCACACAAGGTGAATGCATCATACAGGAGATAGTTCCCTTGTGAAAAGGGTCAGCACAAAGCCTATTACCCCACTTAAATCCTATTATGAGACCGTAAGCAAGTGCTATATAGGCCTAGTGCTATACCTCTGCACAATGGGTCAATTTCATGCTACAAACATACACTCTGGTATTGCACTCCCCACTTGGGACTGCTGCAATAAATGAGGTCAGCCCCCCTGTGGTCACCTCTAACCCTGCCACCTCATAGTCAGGAACCAGTTTGCATACTTGCACCATGCTTTCTCTCTCTGATGTTTGGCATGCCAGCCAGGGGCTGCATACATAATGTACAAAGAATCATAGGATTAGAAGGAAATGCTAGGGTTATCTTGTCTAACCCCACTGAAGAATATGAAATTCCATGTCCCTGTTAGACACCTGGGCTATGTCTACACTAATTTGAACTAACTAATTCGAACTAATTTTAGTTAGTTCGAATTAACTTAATTCGAACTAGCAAGGCCCCACTGGAGTTCGAACTAAGCAGTTAGTTTGAACTAACATGGCCACATTGACTTAATTCGAACTAACTAGTTCGAATTAAGCATTAGTTCGAAAGGTATAATCGAATTTATTAGTTCGAATTAAGGAAGCCCTTAATTCGAACTAATGAAAGCCTAGTATGTCCAAGGCTTAAGTTAGTTTGAATTAAGCTTCCTTAATTTGAACTAACTTGCCAGTGTAGACATAGCCTCTTGGTGACTTGTAAATAATAGGGCATCAGTTCTACTGACTCCAGTGATAACTCACAATGTAGGTAATAGCGTTTATGCTAGTATACAATACTTTTTCTGATGGTATGCACTGGTATGGAGTACTGGCACCTTTTTTTTTTTCACAGCAATGTGACCCCGGTTCCTGCCACAAAAAAAGCACTGCCAGTATATAATCTGTTTCTTGAATTTGGCGTAGCGGCAATTATCATTTTAGAATATACCTCATTTTTACTCCATTTTTGAAAAGGAGATCATAAGTTTTGTTATCTTTTACCATGCAAAATAATCATTGCTTCAGTATATCATCATTTCTGGCACTAATTTGCTTGTGCCAAACTTCTTATTAGAATAAGCTTTATGTGCTGTATTAATTTATTTTAATGATTAGGTGGTGTTAAATTGCATCTTTAATTTGGTACACATTTCCCAATAAACATCTTAAAATAACAAGTTTATGAAATGCAGTGATTATGCAAAGTGATACCATGCACTGCCTCTTCAATTACCTTAACCTTTCACTGGTTTTTATTTCTTCTAAAATATTTTACAACTTTAATTTTCTCCAGTTTTGAAGTACAATCTTGTGATTAAATCTTATGTCTTGTGATTAAATCTCAACCCCATAAATCCTGCACTGTTATTTAAACATGGGTCTATTATGTTTCTTGATTAAGTGTTCTGTTAGATTAATTGTATCTTTAAAAGCGAGTAGTCATAGGTCATATACTAGAATATTCTCATTTTTAATGTTCTGGGAAAGAGAAAATATATGCATTTTCATTTACAATGTGCTTCCACTATACGTGTTTAATCTTTGTCTGATACCTTAGTTGAAATCCCCCCTCCCTTTTTCTTCTCATTGCTGCAGTAGACATCTGAAAAGAATAATTTGGTGGGAAGGAGAAGAAGGGAGAAAAGCTACATTATGCAGTTTTGAAAATCATAACAAGGAGGCCAAAGATGCTTGGAAAGCAAATTAGGCTTCAATGTTAAATGTGATATCACAGCAAAAAAGGCTGTTGCAATATTGAACTGCATGAGCCTGAGCAGAATCCTCATATCACGGAGCAGAGACGTTGTCCCTCTGTTTGATATTAATGGAAGCACGATAAGGTCTGGTTTCTCTGAAATAACCAAACTTGGAATATTATGTTCAGTCCAGAGTACCTCATTGGCAGGAAAAATATTGACAAATTGCAAAGAAGGTGGGTGGGGAAAATCAATCAGGGGTTGGTGGGATTTGTCTGGGGGGAAAATTAAGAGGTGTGTTTTTAGTGTATGTAATGAGTGGAATTGTTTGACCTGGAGGCATAACTAGGAAAAAAGGAAAATGTAGGGACTGAATATCAGGAAGGCTTGCTGAGTGTGCTGTCTGCAAGACCTGAAATAGTCTTGCAAAGAAAGTGATGTAATCGCTCCAACTAGGGACATTTAAAAGTACAGTGGATGCTAAAAGCACTATAGGGAACAGTCTTGCAATTGTAGGGAGATGGACTCCTTAACCCAGTACGTACTTTCCATTTCTATGATTCCATGGTACTTTATAACATGTTACTAATAGTGATTTTAGATAAAATGGCCTATTTGTTGGCCAAAAATACCAAACAATATTCAGGTTTAGTTAAAACAAGGCAACCAGCTATTACTAAACTATCATCAAAAGGTGAGATAATACAAATAGAGGCTTATGTGCTTCCATGTGTTGAGTCATGCAAGGAAATCTCTCCTAATTCATATGGCCCCTTCTGGAAAGCCTAAATACCACCACACAACATGCCACGTACAAATAGATTGTGTTTTCAATTTCAAATGTTGGTGTGGCCCCTGGAACTTTGGGAAGAGTTAGAGAATAAATCTTTAGGGCTAGACTGTGTAATTTATTCACTGGGCGTGGTGTGGAGCTGCCCTGTCCTAGCAGGAGAATGAGGAAGCATCATACCTCAAAATGACTGTAATGGGGTGTTCACCCACACTAGACTAGATGGGATTCATGAGTTTGAGGAAAGGCCAATTAACCAGAGAGGCCATAGAGGAGAGGAATTAGTTGGTCTAAGTAACCACTGAATGATGATAGAAGGGAAGGAACAGGTGGGGTAGGAAAGCCAGGAAGATGGCACTAGAATCGGGCTACCGAGAGGGAAAGAAGGGAAACTAGGGAGGAGAGATGTTCCAGAGGGGTAGAGGTGTTAGTTTAGTTCAACAAAACAAACAAGGAGCCCTGTGACACTTCTAAAGACTAACACATTTATTTATCGTATTAGTTTTCGTGGGTGTAATCCTATTTCATCAGATACATGAAATGGAAGCTGAAGCATGTCAGGTGAGTAAATATGTTCAGAGAAGGGTAAGTCTCAAGGTCAGTTCAGTCTTTTCTGTGAGAGAGTATTTAGGAGAAGGCTCAGGTAAAAGGTGGCAAGGTTTAAGGGGTGCTGACCCTGGCTGCTGATTAGAGGATCCCTGAGCTGGAATCTCGAGTAGAGGGCTGATTCCCCTACCAGACACTCTGGGAAGTGGCATGGTTTAGGCAGTGAAGGGAAGATTGCCATTTTGGATGAAGGGACTTTGATACCACAGAAGGGGAAAACAGTGACCTGGCTGGAGGGCCAAATCATGAAGACAGATCACCCTGAGTCACAGAGAATGAGAGAACAAGCAGCAAGGAGTGGAAGGAAATGTTGGATCTGGAATGTAATTTATTTCCAGACAGGCCTTCCAGCTGCAAGTGTATCCTGTGACAGAGACACAATGAGGTGAATTCCCCATTGTCCTGCAGGTTGTAGTCATTTACCCTAGTACACAGTGAGTGTACAATGCTGCCGTTCTGTTATGTTAGTGCTTTAGGCTCACTTTACACTGGTGCAAATGGAAAATGGGATGAATTTTGAAATTAAAGATAGAAGCCTATTAAAACAAAGGTTATACTGGAAACTTCTGTGACCTTAACAAATAGTTGAGAATACCAACTGTTCACCATTGTTTTCTTAGCAATTAGTAGGAAGTCCAAGATGTAGGAAAGAGATCCTTATAAAGTATGTTGAGTGGCCAGTGTTTGCATCCCTTACTCCCTAATTAAGTTCCTCCTGAAACTGCAGTTCCTCTTTAATAGGCTTTGGTTCAGGCCATACCAAAACAATGCATTTTTTAAAATGACCAGACATTAACTCCTATTGCATGAAATAATAGTTTATGGCACCAGTTTTATGAATCCTAACTCCCAATATAAACAATTTACAATGAGAAATTAGAAGGTCTGCAGTTTGTGTGGGGCAACTGGATCTTAAATAAGAGGTGTCTCTTGTAATGAAGCGATGTGGGGAAATACTTTGCATCTGAATTGATTCAGTAAAATGGATTTATTGCCACTTTTTGGGATATTTGACCCCAAATTAATAGTAAAGCTTGTAGCTATCACAGGCATAAAGCTATATTTATTTATTATTGATATTACTTTAGTGTGTAGCAGCCTCAGCCAAGACAGGGTGGGCAGATTGTCCAAGGATGTGAGGCAGTATGACCCAACAGCCAGTGTCAGTGTATAGCCCCGGCCCTCAGACAGGGCAGGGTAAGCAAACAATCTATAGCTATGGCAGGGTTCACACACCTCTGCAATCGAACGTTTAGAATATGTCTATACTGACGGCGGCAGATTTGGCACCGTCAGTGTGTTCTTCCATGTTCGATTGAGCAGTCTGTTAAGACATGCTCAATCAAACACGGAACCCGAGCTGTAACTCCAGCTCCAGAGCTGGAGTAGCACTACACCAACAGGACGCCATTTCTGGTCGACTTAGTGCAATGTGTAAGGGGTAGTTAAGAAGTCGGCGGGAGATACTCAAGGTATTTTACGTACCTTGCGTATCTCCTGTCGACTGTTGCCGAAAAGTGTGGCAAGTATAGGCTAGGGCTTAGGCAGGGAGTCTCTGTCTTCCCCAAAATGAGTGGGCACAGGTCCATCTATCTCCACCACATTGCAACCCAGGGCCCTGTCTGTGATGGGATGGTCACCACTCTGGCCAGTAGGGATCCCTCTGCAACACTCTGAGGTATTCCAGGTGAGAGATACCATTCACTCTGTCTCCCCAGGCTACTTCCTACCAGGTCTCTCGATGCTGCCACCCAAGTCTCATTAGAGACTTTGAATTCTGTAGCACCAATAGCTCCCTGAGTGTCTCACTCCAGGCAGTGCACCATGGGCAGTGGCATTCCAGGGACTCTTGTTCCCTTCTCTGGGGGCTGATACAGCTCCCTGCTTGCAGCCTCTACTTAAATTCCTTCCTCCTCAGCAGTTAGCATGAATGAACAGGGCTGCTCCCTTTTGTACTGAGGCATGGAGCATGCAACATGTAATACTGTTGCAAAAAAAGCAAATGTCATTCTGGGGTGTATTAACAGGAATATTGTGAGTAAGACCTGAGAAGTGATTCTTCCACTCTACTCTGCACTGATTAGGCCTCAACTTGAGTATTGTGTCCAGTTTCGGGCGCCTCATTTCAAAAAGGATGTGGAGAAACTGGAGAAAGTCCAGAGAAGGGCAACAAAAATGATTAGAGGTCTGGAACATTTGACCTATGAGGGAAGATTGAAAGAGCTGGGTTTGTTTAGTCTAGAAAAAAGGAGATGGAAGGGATATGATAACAGTTTTCAAATACCTAAAAGGTTGTTATGAGGAAGAAGGAGAAAAATTATTCTCCATAATCACAGATGATAGGACAAGAAGCAATGGGCTTACATTAAAGAAAGGGAGGTTCTGCCTAGACATTAGGAAACAATTCCTAACTGTCAAGGGCTGCATCTACACTGGTAAATTAAGTTGACTTAAGCAGCTTGCTTAAGTTGACTTAAGGAAAATAAAGTCGACTTAAGGAAAATTAAATCGACTTTATTAAACCACCTTTCTACTCGACCTAAGGCTTAATTCGACTTTCTAAAGTCGAATTAAGCCAGTGTAGCCCTGGGGTAGCCCTAAGTCGACTTAGGGCTACCCCAGGACTACACCAATGCCCTCCCTGCCGGGGGGGAGGTGGTACAGGGGGAGCCTGGCATGCCCCCCAAAGGGCAGGGCATGTGGGCACAATGTGACACTGTCTGGATTTAGGGAAGCATTTATGATATTATTTTCTATAGATATCTCATAAATGCTATAATCCATAGGAACTATGTCATGTTTGGTATCAATAGAAAGGTAGTCATTTGCTGGGAATGATTATATAGCTTATGTCTAGGAATTCTATTTTGATTAGAAGTTAAGAATTTGATGTTATATCCATACTTTAACTTGTGTCATTCTGGAGAAATGTCTTAGACGGGAGGGTGTGAACAACCATTGTCTCCTTAATGTTTAGGAATTTGCCAGGTGATATGGTCCCAGGGAGTAAACTGATGAGCCATTAAGGATACAATGGTTGTATTCTTTATGTCCTCATCAGGATACTCCCTGGGACCATTCTACCTGGAAAATTCCTAAACATTAAGGAGACAATGGTTGTTCACACACTCCCGTCTAAGGCTATGTACACACGATCAGATTAAAGCGCAACAAGGCAATCGCGCTACAAAACTCACGTGACCTTTATTGCGGGACAACGCGTACACACGTTGCTCCCTGCAACGCAACAAAATTACACGCATTATCGCGGTTGAGCGCAATGACTTCTGGGCACCTATCCCATCGTTCCATTTTCCCCTAAGTTGGCGCTATGAATCATGGGATGAAGGAAAGGAACGCAAAGCGCCATGGGTAAAGTGTCAGTTTCCCATGGTGCTTTGTGTTCCCCTAGCGTCTTCCTCGTTGCCAATAGCAACTCGCGCCTATTTTCAACATTGCAGTGACGCAACGCACCACTTGCAATCAATCGCTACAGCGACAGCATGGATCCTGCTATGATCTCCATTGTCGCCTTCAACATTCTGAATACATCTCGGCTTGTTGCTCAGTACGCAATGAGCTCCGAGTCAGATGAGGACACCGAGGAGCAGGGGCTGATCGATGCCATGCAGAGCAACAGCACCGCGTTGCTCAGCTCCTTCACCGATCATCTGCACACGGTGCAACGCCGTTTCTGGTCGCGAGAGACGAGCACCGAGTGGTGGGATCGCATTGTTATGCAGCTGTGGGATGACGAGCAGTGGGTACAGAACTTTCGAATGCGGAAAGCAACCTTTCTGGAACTGTGCTCAGAGTTGGCCCCTGCCCTGCGACGGAAAGACACCAACATGAGGTCAGCCCTAACTGTGGAGAAGCGTGTTGCGATTGCTGTATGGAAGATGGCGACTCCCGACTGCTATCGGTCCGTTGCAAACCAGTTTGGAGTCGGGAGGACCACCGTCGGATTAGCCCTCTCACAAGTGTGCCAAGCCATCAATCGCATCCTGCTACGGAGGACAGTGACATTGGGCAATGTTCGAGAGATTGTGGACGGCTTTGCTGCCATGGGATTCCCTAACTGCGGGGGAGCCATAGACGGCACACACATCCCTATTTTGGCTCCAGACCATCTCGCGACGGAGTACATAAACAGGAAGGGCTACTTCTCCATGGTGCTGCAAGCACTCGTGGATCACAAGGGGCGTTTTACGGACATCAATGCTGGGTGGTCGGGAAAGGTGCATGATGCCCGCATTTTCAGGAACACTGGTCTGTACCGGAAGCTGCAAGGGGGCACCTTTTTCCCTGATCAAAAAATAACAGTGGGGGAGGTGGAGATGCCCATAGTCATCCTCGGAGACCCAGCATACCCACTGATGCCATGGCTCATGAAACCCTACACTGGGAACCTTGATCGCAGCAAGGAGCGGTTCAATTACCGATTGAGCCGCTGCAGAATGACTGTGGAGTGTGCCTTCGGCCGTTTAAAAGGGCGCTGGCGCTGTTTGTATGGGAGGCTGGACTTGGCGGAGGACCAGATCCCTGCCGTGATTGCGTCATGTTGTGTCCTCCATAACATTTGTGAAAGTAGGGGAGAAAAGTTTTCCCCTACGTGGGCTACGGAGGCACAGCGCCTCGAGGAAGCATTCGAGCAGCCAGCCACTAGGAGTATTAGGGTGGCACAAGGAGAAGCTGCTCGCATAAGGGAGGCACTCAGGGAGCATTTCAATGATGCCCTTCCCTAGTTAAGTCCCATGACGCATGAGGTGCACCTTAGGATCATTTCAGTAATGTGTATAAATAAATGCATTCTTCAAAGTATTTGTTACTGTTTTTATTGAAACCTGAAAGATGGGGGTGGGGTTACAGGTTGGTGTAGCTCCGGGTCTCGTAAAAGTAGCTTG
>ML685884.1:4459152-4477149 GCA_007922175.1 Pelusios castaneus | reverse complement strand
CCCCCCAGCTTGGTGTCATCTGCAAACTTACTAAGCACACAGTCTATTCCATCATCAAGATCATTAATGGAGATGTTGAATAGGACTGACCCCTGGGGCACTCCACTCGTTACCGGTTGCCAACCAGACATCGAGCCATTGATTCCTACCTGCTGAGCCCGTTGATCTAGCCAGTTTTCAATCCACCTTACGGTCCACTTGTCCAACCCATACTTTCTTAACTTGCTGATGAGAATGCTGTGGGAAATCTCTGAAAGGAGTCAAATAGTCAGATACTACTCAGGTGACAGAACTAGCCCCTTCAGACAAGAAGCCCTTGTTTAAACCACTTATTTATTTGTAATAATTAGCAAAAAAATCTTTTGGATTATTAGATCAAAAACTGGCTATTTTTAATTAGACATGTAAATAACTTGTCCTGATTTCCAGGGGTAGTAAGTATGCCTTGTCTTCAGTGGAATTTGTAGGCATTCAGCATTTCAGAAAATAAGCCCAGTTATTTAGGGGCTCATCCATGGATTTGGTGCTTTAATTTTCCTGGGTTCAAAAATATCGGCCACAAAAGTCTCTTAAAAGGAAAAAAAAATCTCTCATAATGAAGCAATCCCTTTTTCAAACGCAGTTGTGCAAAGAAAGCGCAGGTCACTTTAATGTAAATTATTATTAGTTTTAACACAGTAAACATTGTCCACTTGTGTGGTTCAGCAGTGCTAATGCCTTAATATTGTTCAGATTAGGTAAAAAATATTATGGATATATTTTCCTTACAGAAAGATGCATCCTTTACCTAATTATGTGGTTTTAAACACTTAGTAAAAATAAATAAATGATTCTTTTTGTCTTAAACATTGTATCACTGTAGCAGAAGTTTGAGACAAGTTGAAAAATGAGGAAAAAACACTTAAACTTAAAATTCACCTCTCTTTTTCCTCATACTTTTCATTGAGTATGAGTAAAACTTGGCATTAGCAAAACAGGGCAGTTTTGAAAATGGAGCACAGGAAAAAGAGAATACTTGCAGATGGAGTAGCATTTCCATTCTCTGTGTAGTCTACAAAAAAGGATGAGGGAAGTCAGCAGAGGAGTTTGGATCTCTTCAGGATTTAAGCATGTCACATTTAATTTTAATTGCCTTTGAACAAAAGAAACTTCGTTTTCTGATTCAACATTTACTGACCTTGGAAAGTCCTTTGATGGTAAAACTGTGATGTCTTTCTTCCCTCCCTTTGTTCCCACCTTCTTGTGGTCAACTGGCTGTCTTTATTATTAATGACAGCAACTTGCTTGTCCCCAAAAAACTGAAATCTAGGAACATTACCATAAAAAGTACAAAGTAAGTTCTCAGCTGTGTTGCAGATTTAGGGCTTGATTGTTGCAGATTTAGGGCTTGATTGTCAGGCTGTAATTTATGCACTATTGTTACTTTTAACTTTTTTTTTAAGTCTTTAAAAGTGCCCCAGGACTCCTAACAGATTTATTTATCGCATGAACTTTTGTGGGAGAAAATCCTGATGAAGTGGGATTTTCTCCCACGAAAGCTCATGTGATAAATAAATTTGTTAGTCTTTAAAAGTGTCACAGGACTTCTTGTTTGGCTGACCTACACTAACACTGCTCCCTTTGGAACTTTTATTTTGAAAAAATACACATTCTGTTGAGGTAAAAGTAAGAAAGCCCCTGTTTTATTGACCTGCAAGTGAATTTTAAGTAGAAATAGTCCTAAAATGAGAAATCGGGATTTTTAACCTTACTGAAACTTGTGTGGGATGTTAGAATCCAGAGTTTTGATGGGACTCAGTGACAAAACTTGGAAATGTTCAGATTTCAACTTCCTTGTTTCCTAGTCTCTGCCCTACCCCAAAACACAAATAAAAACATTCAGGGATAAGTGGATTCTGGGGTTTTGATTTGGTTCCATCTCTGTAAAAATTCAAATATTCTATCCTTATAACATTCCCATTGATTTTTTTTTTTTTTTTTTTTTTTTTTTTAAATGGGGGTTCTGTATGTGTAAGGATTAAAGGACCAGGCCCTAAAATTGATTGCATAATGGTAAAAGCATTTTTTTATGCTGATGTGACTGTATTGCTTATGGATGAGTTAATGTCTCTGTCAGGAAAGATCGCATTGTGATTTGCTAGTTTTTAACTGTGGTATGTGTAGTAGTTGTCATTCATACCCATTCCTTGTTCTGAAAATGGTCTTTTCACTAACATTCTTGAATGCCATATCTTAACATGCATAAATAATTTCCATTTCTTTACACCCACTGTTCATTTTGGATATTGTTTTTCATGTCCTCCTCTACCATTGATAGTATCAGTTGGAAATCATGGCTGTTCAGACAGAATCAGCTTGGCTACAAAACCAGGTCATTCCAGCTGTGTGGAAAGGGTTAGTGATCTGAAACATGAAGCTGGTGGTGACTGTAAATGTCATGGAAGAGGTGCACTTTCAATCTTTGAGTGATGGAAAGGGGCAAAGATGCGAAACTGTATATCACAGCCTGTGTTATGAAGCCATGACTGTGTTTTACCATGAAAGAGCTTTGGGGGAGTTTAGGGGTTTATTTTGAGGGGGAGGTAAGAAATGGAAATAGACTATAATTAGGTGAAACAGTGGAATAGAGCAAATGAGTATTTTCCAATTACATTATCAGTACTGGGTAGTCTGTTTGCATAAATAGGTTCTGGATTATTCAGTGGATTGGTATTGGATGCAAGAGCCTTTTACCTCTGTTATTCATTCAAATCTGATTCAGGTTGAGAGAGGATAAGTTTTTTAATGCATTTAATTAAGTTTATTTATTTAGAGGCATTTCTGTGACACATCAGCATCTGAGCCACTCAGTAGTAAAGATGTATCATTTGGTACCAAGAAAGTAGTCTTGCCCTCTCCTTCTCTCCTCTTTATAGGGATAAGGACTGGCTAATTCTTCTGCATTGGGTGTCTTTATTGCATGATGTTCTACGGAGCATGCTGTGAGGCACAATTCGGTCATGGTAGAATTACCTTAGTCTGATATCCTGCAGCAGTTTGGCCCAGAGTCATTGCCCTTGCACAGAGAATGCCCTTCCTTCCATCATGGGGGAGGAGACCGGGACACCTAGTAGCCTCATTCTCCTCAGTGATGCTCAGTGCAAATTGAGGGTTAACTCAGCTGACTTAACTGGTGTTGCACTGATGCAAAATTATATCAAGTGGAAAAATAGCAGGCCTCTGGATGTCCTAGTTGAGGAAACATGAGCAAGTATGGTGGGAAGTAAAGAAACAGGCTCTCCTTTGGGTAATTTGGCCTTAGTCCGCTTGAGGCTTAAATTAAGGATGGTTGACCATCAGGTGGCGTATTGGAAATACGTTTTTGCTCTCATTTATCATTCAACTTCCTACTAGGCAGATACCCACATATCACTAAAAAGCAAGTTTGTTGCCAGTCTCATTGGAGATCAAGCACTGAATGGGAATGGAGTTAAAAATTTGCCCTCTCCTAACTAAGTGGCTCTTCCAGGATACTGGTGAGGAACTATGGGAAAGCATGCAAAGCTACTCCTCACATTGTACTCTTCGCACAGTAAACACAGGTTGTATGTTTCATGGACTGGCATCCTTTGAGCATTATATTAATGTCTGCATATATGGGCACCTAGAACCTAACGTACAGACTTCAGATCAGCTACTTTTGCTGCTTATCGGGTAGGAATTGTGGCTCAAATCCTCTGTTATGACTAGTGGTGGTTGATAGAGAGCAGGGTGCCTGGGTAAATTAGATCTGTCCCAGGATTACTCTGATTTACACAGCCTCAATAGTCGGGCAGCTGGTGTTTTCAGCAGTGGAGAGACACCCTAATCATAGCTCCTTTCTCTCCTGTGCCTAGGACAGGGATTAGAGATGGTATAGGCCACCAAAGCAGATCTACCACACATGAGGATTTCCCCTAGTGAGGTAGAATTCACACAGCATGTGGGATTTGCAGCTTTACAGCTGCTGTGCATTGGAGCATGGTCCTGGATTTCCCCAGCATCTCTTCAAGTTAGTTTTAAGACCTCTTCTTCATTATCTTTGAACATATTCCACTTCAGCTTTCAGGAGGAGGAAGGGAAGGGGTAGATAAATCGACTTTTTAAAAAGGCATTTGTTTGAGATCTACTGAGGGAAGAGTCAAAGCTCATTACTCCTGTCTACGCAGATGTGTAGTCATAAATTATTGACCTAATAAATCATTGCAATGGCCTCTGGTGGGGTGACTCTAGCTAAGAATCCATCATGTTTATTTTCACCCTATAACTTTCTGAGATTGCAGACTCTTAATACAAAATGTGACACTTTATTGGGAAAGCTGCAGTGCAAGTGCTCAGCAAGGAAGCAAACTGTTTTGTTTAATGCATGTGTAGAACAGTCACATGGATTTCCTAAAGGAGAATGCAAGCAAACAGGTGTTCACTCAGTTTTGGCACTTAAAACACAGAGAGGTGACTCCCCTGTACTTTGAAATGCAAAATAATCAGGTGTCTGTGTATGAGGCCATGTGAACTGGGCACATATACTTGCATATACCTTATGTTAGGTCCTAGAGCCTTACAATCAAAGTGCCTAGCTGGGCTTAGCCTCGTGCTCATCCAACTTTGAAAACCTGGCCCGTGTTCAATTGTTTTTAAGTGTAAACATCCTTGTGACCACATGAAGGTTCTGAACATTGTGGTTTTTCATAGAGAGCATTGTAAGTATGATCTCTCTACTTAGATCTGAAGTGATGTAATCAGGTGAGTAAAATACAAGGCATTTAAAGGGCCAGCTACTGGTTGTACTGAAGTCAGTGCAAACCGTGCAACAGATGACGACGTCTAGGAGACTAAGCTTTGGCTGAAATTGTCTATCATGTTTATATATTTGAAAAACCATGTTCTATGAAATGCATTTTTCTCTTTCTCATTGGACCTCCCTGGTTATGGAGCACTAAAGAGAAATAACAGTTTTGTGGTTAAAATATAAGAGTATAGCTCTAACTGTAGCACGAAAGGAAGGAAATTCAGGATTGAGTTGGAGGTCAAACAGAGAGATGATATGTGAGTTAGATTCTTTTACACTGACTAGGCCTCTTTCCACCCACTATCCCTATAGGAGGGAGCCTAGGTTGGCATAGCTGAAGTACACTGAGTGGCACCTCCTTCTGGTGACTAGCTCTTCCTGATTTCGGCACTTGCTTTCTGACCATCCACCATTTCAGCTCACGGAGTTGCAGTGAGGCTGCTTTGTGACAACCGTGTGTGGGTGGGTGGGTGTTAAATCCCTCCCCTCCCCTCCTCTTCCAGGAGAGTCTTTGAGTCCTCCATGTACTGGCAGCCTCAGGCAGTCCTCATGCCCGCCACTCTGGCTGCGTCACTCCCATAGTGACTCAAGCAGCTTCCCATTCACTACCTCTAGCAACACCATCCTGCTGCAGTGGATGGTAGGGAACCCAGGCACCACATCACTCTGGAGTCCAGGGCAGTGAGCAGTTAAGGTCTGGGACTTCATCAAAGCTATGACTCTATTTCTTAGACAGCTTCCTACTGTGCTTCTAGAAGGTTCTCCTTCATTAGACTCCTTCTCAGCCCTCTCTCTCCATGTGGTGAACTCTTCCTGATCGTTTTCTATCCCAGCTTCCTTCACCCTTTCCTTAAGAGAACAGGCTTCCTCCTGGCTACCTCCCACTGTTGCCAGCCTTCTGGCTTCACAGAAACCCCTGCCCGCCATTCCCTCACAAGTGGGAGTCCATCTAATTAGTGCTTTCCACACAGTCTCCCTCCCTTTGCGGCTTAATTGGTTGGTTGGACCCACCTGTCCTAATTCAACTCTCTGAGCCAATGTGGTGAGCACAATCCATTTCATAGGTGTAGAGTAAATTAAAATGTCTACAAACAACTCACCTTGTATCTTCTGCCTTCTCTGCTAGGCTCCTTTATACATCACTGGAATGAGTATAAAAGAAGTACTAAGGGATCCTCAGTTACTGTGGAAGGAATTCTAATTGACACCCCCTCTGAATTTAGGCCTCAAGCACATTATTCATCTTATTTTTCCTTTGGTTTTCTGGTGTCCACTGAATAATACTAACCATGTCTGGGAGGAATATGCAATATTTAAATACAATGGATGACTCAACAGCACAGCTGTAAATGAATTTCTTTGCTCATTATTGTTTTGGTGGCATCCTGTTCTGTAGCTATGTATCTGTTCACCATTCTTTGATCTTGTTCTGATACTCTCCTTCTAATTTTTTTGGGTTGTGTGTGTGGTTTTTTTGGACAGATTTACCAAAAATCAGATCAAGACCGTATGGGCTAGTGACTCCAGTCAGCACTAGTGCAGATGGAAGCTACCTCTCCAATATTCTCTCTGCAAGTCATCAAAGAAGATTGACAAGGGATGTATCTCAAAGACCCAAACAACTGTATTTTAACATCACAGCTTTTGGAAAGGAATTCCATCTTCGGCTGAGGCCTAACACCCATCTGGTGGCTCCTGAGGCTGTTGTAGAGTGGTATGAAGACTCTGTGGAAACTGGAAATGGAACTGATGCTGATGACAAAAGTCGGACTAAAAGCACAACAGAGAGATTATGGAAAAAAGAGCCTCTATGGACCGACTGTGCATATGTGGGAGACATCACTGATATCCCAGGAGCTTCTGTTGCGATTAGCAACTGCGATGGTCTGGTAAGATTTATTCCATGACATACATGTTGGGATCTTTATCCCTTTTCCACAAATCTTTAGTTACAGTTAAATATCCAACAGTTATGATAGAATTTGGTTAACTTCATTTTCCAAGTCTCTTAGAAATTCCACACTTGATTTATATGGAGTCATTGGGCCCCAGGCTGGAATAATTCCATAGCTGGATTTATCCCTTATTGACTATAGTGTAGGAGACATGCAAATCAAGCCTGTTAGTTGTTGTTTTTTTTTTTTTTTTGGATATGTTGCAAATGGGGGGGAAATGAGTGTAACACAGTTCAGTTTTCATGAGCAGTTTTATAGTTTGTGAGTTTACAAAAACTATAAAAAGATAGGTACAGGTCCAAATCCAATAGTATGCATATTTTTGAGGTGCAGCAAGTTCATACACTGATTTCTCTCCATCCCACCCCCACCCAAAACAAACAATGCATTTTTAAAAAGTCAGGCATATTTTTGGAGTGGAGAATAGGCCTGCATTTTTTTTTTTATAGTAGTCTAGCTCTTGTAAAGCATCAGTTGGTTACATCCTGAAGATACGTGGGCCTGATTATTGTGTTAAAGGAAGTATTTCCGTGTAGATTCAGCAGAATTGTCAGTAAAGATTTATGGGGTTGATGCAATGATGCTGTACATAAAGATTGGACATATAGTGACTGCACACGCAGTTCATTAACTCAATTCATGTGGCAAAGAAAACTAACTGTACCTCATTTGCACTCTTCAAATCAGTGGTTCCCAACCTGCATGCTGCTTGCAGCATACAGCGGCAGACCATGTGGCATTCTCGGACCCGTGCAGGTAGTGCATGTATTGTGTGGCTGTGACCCACAACACATGGAGAGCTACGTATATGGCCCAATGTGGTAAATAGTTTGAGAACCACTGCTTTAAGTAGCAGAAGCAGTAGCTCAGCACAATTGCAAATTGCTGGAAGATTAATGTGGTACTTTCTCCTGAATAGCAGTATATAGAAGTGATGTGAGCAGACCTGTAGCAACGCATGTGTCTTCTTTGAAAGAGTTTTGCATCTTGGATGCCAGACATGTAAATGATTTGATCCCTTTCTGCCATAGGTAGTAGCCAGCTACCCTCCTGTTCCTTGTGACATGAAATTGTGCATAGTTGATTTCACATAAATGAATTTCTGCATTGGGTGTCGAATCATGGATCTGAAACACATCAAGCTTGGGGCTATGCTCTGTCAAACCACCCACGTTCCTTAATTAAAGGAAGGAAGTATTAATAATGGATATTGATTTACAGCTGATGTCATCAACTGCTGGTGTGTTGGCTTTTTCTTTTTCTTTCCTTTTTTAAATGCCATTTGGTAATAGTATGAATAATTTACAAAAACATAGACTTTTGAGCCAAGTGTGTCTCTGCATGTAAGTATTGGCTAGTGCTGTCATTATAAATGAGCCCCTGAGGCTGCGTATTGTGTTACCAGTAATCCTGAATGAAGTCCTTGTATTAAGTGAGATGACACTTCAAGACAATAACTTGGATTAGACAGAGTTATATTTAGGTGCGTGACTGCCTCGGTAGGCGTGTTGCTGACAAGATGCCCATGTTGAGTGCTGAGTTAATTGTGGTGGAGTAATTGCTTTCCTTGCTTACTCCAGTTTCATAAGCAGAGAAAGGCAGGTAACATGGGGCCCGATATAAAAGGAGGGGAGGTGGCTGGCTTTGTGGCATGATCTCACCCCTTGGCACAGATCCCAGGGAAGCTCCCCTTGAAGTGTGTGGCTCTTTTTTGTGGTTTTGGGGGGATAGGCCAAGAGGAAATGATCTATATGTTATTCAGCCTAGATATCCTAGGGAGTGGAGTGGGTAACTGCACCTAAATTGCTACTGCTTTGTATGGTGGTTACTCAGGCCACAACATCTGCATCTCTTCCGTTCTCCCACCCCCGATCCTGTATAGGATACGAGCTGCCTGCCAAGGGGGGCCAGAGGTCAGCACTGAGCAGCAGGGTCAGGGAGTCAGTGGGGAAGGGCGCCGGGGAGAAGCAGGGAATTGTGGAGCCAGGGGGGGTAGGGGAGCTGGCAGGGAACAAGAGGATAGGGGAGCTGGTGGGGAAGGAGCCCGGGCGTTAGGGGTGGGGAACCAATGGGGGGTAGCAGAGGGGCCCTGTTGGGGGACAACGCCAGGGAGGCCCAGTGGGGTGATCTGCCACCTGGCACCCAGCCGCCTAGTGCCAGTGCTCTCCATACCTGTCTGGCACCCCCACCCCACCCCACCCCATCTCCCCTCTGCCCTGTCCTCCCAAGCTCCCCAGCCATTCTGGCTTTGCTACCCCATCCCTGCTACACACCCCTGACAGTGTACCCCTGCCTCTCCTACCACTCCAGTTTCTGTTCCTTATCTAGCCAAAATTTGCTCACTGAACCCAGTGACAAAACTTCCTTTTGACTTCAGTGTGACTGAAGATCAGGACCTGTATTTGTTGCTTAGAAGAGAGGGGGAAAAAATGGTTTTTGCTTGTTGTAAACAAAATACAGAGCCACAAGAATATAAAACTACCACAAATACAATACCTTTAGCATTAATAGCACCAGTTACGTGTATTGGCCCTGATTTTCCCCCACTGCCACACACACGCAATGGCTATGTCTACACTGGGGAATTTAGGTTGACTTTAATAAGTCGACTTTAAGTCGACCTTATTAAGTCAACTTAGAAAGTCCACACAGGACTCCTAAGTCGACTTAAAGGGTGCCTTACTAACTCGACTTGGAGTCTATACTAGACTCTCTCTAAGTCGACTAGTTTGGTCGAGGGAGAGCCAGCCCTGCCCGGGGCTGGCTCTCCCCAGGGCAGCAAGCCCCTGAGCGGTCTGGGGGAGAAGGGAGCATGGAGCTCCCTTCTGCCCCAGACCACTGGCTCCCTTCTGCTCGGGACTTCTCAGATCCCAGGCAGAAGGTAATCCTTCTAGCTGGGACCGGTCAGGAGGAAGAGCAGGAAACCTGCGCTCCGGCAGCTGGAGCGTGGGTCCCGGGGAGAAGGGAGCCCCGCGGTCCCTTCTTGCCGGGACCTGAGAGGGCACAGGTCCCTTCTTGCTGGGACCAAAGTCGACTTAGGGCATCTACACTGCTTAAGTTGACTTAAAAAGTCAACTTTATGTGAGGTGTTATAAAGTCGACTTTGAATTTCCTTAAGTTGACTTAAGCAGCAGCTTAAGTCGATTTAAGGAAATGCCAGTGTAGATGCAGAGTAAATTAAGTCGACTTAAGCATGCTTGAGTTGACTTAATTTACTAGTGTAGACGCACCCAATGTTGTTGTTAATTGTGTTGAATCATGCCAGGTCGTATAATGATATGGACATATTGGGCCAGATTCACCACTGATATAACTCAACTGTCTTCGTTTGAATGTGTCACACTTGAATCATGGTATCCTTTATCTCTGACGCAGTGGTTAAAGTAAGTCGTTTGGTACTGCTCAACTCTTACTGGAAAATGGCTAAGGCGCACAGGATGCAAACATTGGTCCTGTTACATTTTTTTCTTGATCTGGTTGAACTAGGCGGCAGTGATGCTGATGGCATAGTATTAGCTTTGCTGCAGTGTTTGACAGCACATAGGTTCACTGAGGAATTTCTCAAGGATAACTGGATTGGTTAGGTGTAGATGGAGCCTCTGGCATGTAAGGCTGGAGTTGCCACAAAATTATAGACACGATTTCCACTTTTGATAATTGGCATTGTTTTAATCACAGTTTGGAACTGGCCGTGGCTGATGCTATCAAATACCGCAGTGAAATTAATCACTTTAAATCATTCGTGGATTCAATGTATGCTCTGTACAGTCAGTTGCGGAAGTACTGGAGAGAGTTGGCTGACTGTGCGAGTGGTCTGGAAGACCAGTTTAATAGGATTGGACGCATACTTGATGTACGTTGGGTTGCCTCTAGCTGCCGCACTGTACAAACTGTTTGGCAGTCATGTGCATAGTCCTCCATAGCCACTTCTTGAAAAAATCCACTGATTTCTCACTAGAGGGGAAAGATAAAGCAAAATTTTCTGGCATGGCAAAAAACCTGGAGAATCCAGTTTTTGTTAAAAACTTGGGTTTCATGCTTAATGCTCTGGAGGAATGTGCAGACCTGTCCTTGGTGTTGCAAATATCTGATGTAACATTTATCTACAGTAAGTAAGTTGATAAGTCAACAAGGTCAGGTGTTTATAGCTCGTAGAGAGTGTGATTGAGTTCTACCAAGAGGCTTGTGAGACAGTTGCTGCAGGTTGCTTTAAAGGTGTATGTGTAAACATGTCTGTGAATGCTGGCAAGCAAATTGAAACTTCTAAATGTCCATTTTACGAGGCCTTAGCGGACTGAATGAATGCTAGATTGTTGCCAGACTCAAAACTCGAAGCAGTGCTGTTGAAGCACTTGACCCATCATGTTTAACTACAGAACTGTCACTAGAATTTGGTAAAAGTGACATCAAATTTTTGTGTTCCAAGTTTGGCCTTGCACTTAGTGAAGTGAAATGTGCATATCTGGAATATAAAGATCACAATACTTATTGTGTTATGCAGAGTTTGCTAGTTTGTGACAGTAATTGATATAGACATAAACACCATATAAAATTATACATATTTTTATGAAGTGATATCTGATGCATATGGTACTGAGAAGTAGTTGCAAATGCCTACCTGGGCTGGGGCCCTCAGGTATGAAGGGGGCCTGAGATTAGGAGGGTTTCAGGGCCCGTCAAATTATACTGTAACCACTGCATGTTATGAGTATAAGGCCAAATTCTTTTTCCCATTGGAATCGATGGAATTTTGCTATAGCATTTAATGGGGTTAACATTTGGCCCTACCAGTTATAGTATTCAACTTATCTTTGAAATCTGACTGAGACAACAGTTTTAGCTTTCAGATACAAAGATGAAATAGGAAGCCCTAAAGGCCTGCACTGGGACAGTCAGATAAAGTAGGTGGTGAAGTTTGAATTAATTGACTAAATGTATCTGTGAGCGTTTGGACCTTTTTATTATTTGTAACTAATAATAAACAATCTAATTCTAGTATTAAAAAATGAAGGGCATGCCCATGAAGTATGAACAGGGGAATTTTACCCCAGATGTGAGGTACATCTGCAAGGAGCACGTGGAAATAACTTTTTATTTTGTTTCCTTGTTATTGCCCGTTTTTGCCACTCACTCCATTTTGATACGTTGTTGTCAGTGTTGGCTCCCATCCTCCTCTGTTTGCTTCATTTTCTTGTGCTATCTATTAAAACCCTAAGGGACTGAATCCTGGCCTCCCTTCAGGGTTGCTCCACTCTACAAAGCAAGCTTCATCAGGTATCTAAGGACTCCCTCTGTGAAAGGGGAATCTCTGATGTCTTGTGGGCTAGTGTAGTGTCTTTACCATTTCCAACCCCTGGCCTTCAGAAAGGAATTAGCACTTGTGGGATGGAGCACCTCTGTCCCTCAGCTTTCCTTACCTGCTGGAATGGGCCATGGCAGCCAGGTGTGGAAGCATTCTGCATGTTGGTTTGACTTATGCTGGTGACTAGTCAGCTCTCTTACCAGCCCCAGGGCCTGTAAAAGTAACTTTATGCTACCCTTTTCCTCCTCCCTCTGGCCCTGTATCAAGAACTGCTTGGCCAGGCTGGAGAATCGGACCCCAAATATATCCTGAATCTGAGGAGTGAGGTACATCTGGCTGAACAGAAACTGAAATGGGAATAAGAATGAGGACTATGTGGCCGGTTCCTTTACACTTCAGAGGGCTTTTGAAACTTTCTAGTTGTCGCATAAGTTACTTTAAAAAAAAAAAATCATCATGGTAATAATTCACTGAATGTGTGCTTTATAATGCAAGTTTTATATCATGAATAACAAGAATGGAATACTTGGCTTGCTGCCATTCAGTGAAAGCCCTGGCAAATTTTTGTTTTGTGAGTAAGTAATCTGAAATGAGGAGGTTTTTAATAAAAGCTTCAATATAAATTGTAAGGTACCTGCTGGTAGTTGGACACATTCAGTATTGTGAGTGTGTTATCACCAGCTTTCACACTTGGCAATAAGGCTATTTAGAAAATAATGTGGGCAAATTGTGCTCTGTTACATTGACATATTGTATCGAGATAACTGGATTTACATTGCTGAACTGAGAGCCAATTTTTCCTTCTGGACTTTTCCTGCATCTGAATTTGCCTTTAAAACCTGACAAATTAGCAGAATCCTTTCACTTTTAAACTGTTTGATTATTGTTATGTAAATGAATTAAGGTGTTAACTGCTCCTTTTTTTTTTTTTTTTTTTAACTTTGCAAGCAAAATTCTTATCCACAAATCTATGTAATGTGTCTTAAAGGTAATCTTTTTGGCTATGTCTACACTAGAAAAAGTTAAAGCTGACCTTATTAAGTCAACTTAACAAAGTGGACTAAGTTGACTTAGTCCACTTTATTAAGTCGACTTAAGGGTGGTAGGTCGATTTTAAAGTCGACTTAAGGGTTATTCCCCATCCACACCATCCTTAAATCGACTTAAGGCTTAAGTCGACCTAATGGGTGGTTCTTATTAAGTCGACTTAAGCTTTCATTAAATTGACTTAAAGAATTTCTTAAGTTGACTGACTTAATGAAAGTGTGGTGTAGACAGGGAGTAATTTAGGTTGACTTAAGGGTCCTTAAGTCAACCTAAATTGCTGGTGTAGACATACCCTTCGTTCCCAAAAATGCATGCATAATCAGTAATCTTAAGGGGAGAAAAGCATTTGAGTAATGAAGAGACAGTCATATTTTTTTTCTATGTCCATGTTTTAAAGTTTTATTTTATAATTCTATGCTTGTGAATGGTTGGCTAGTGCAATGAAACCTGAGCAATATGAGCATTTAATGATACATCTGTAACTTGTAAACATGATGTGAAAAAGGCATTTGAATTTTTTTTAAAGAAATGTGATGTATTTAGAGGGGGAAAATTGATCCATAATACTGCCTAACACTAGCTTTGCTACACAGTGCAGGGTTGAGGCCTTGTTATTGGAAACTTAGCATCAAAACCTAAGGAAACTATATTCCCTGTGTTGCCTCAATCAGTGTGGTAGACTGTAGTTTTCATAGAGTCGTTCAAATATTGTTGTCGGAGTTGCAGCAAAGCTTATAACGAAGTTCTACTCACCCAAAGGATTTCACAGGGCAAAGTAAATCATGCCAGATTTTTCAGGATAGCATGGAGCCACCTTCTGCCTTGATTTTGATTTATACAGCCCTATTAAATTTAGATGGGTTGCATGGAGGTGTAAATCCAGGCAGAATTTGGCCTTCTGCAGGTCATCAATTTAAGTAACATTGTGTCTGCCTTCACAGGAACAAGCTTTAATAACAGGCAAATGTTTGGAAGGATGATGTTTAAATTTAGGATTGTGTTGCCGTATAGCAGAAATGTTGAAGGGGTAAACTTGGAAGACGATAATGGAAAACGTGGTAGCCTTTCTAGAGGCTTATCCTTCTGCCAGGCTGACACTAATCAGCTGAATATCACATCCCTCAGCTGGGTGGGTTTGAGAAATTAAAGCCTGTGATCTCTGTCATCGGAGAAGAACAAAGTAGAAAAGCCCTAACTAGCTTTGATCAACAGTAAGTCACAACTGCGGTGACTGCGATCTAGGTTAATTCCCTTTGTAGAAGAAATGATGCTTTTTTCTTTTTCTTTAATAAAGCACGTCAACTGACAGAACCGATCGAAATGGGGTTAAAACAAGGGTGCGCTATCTATTCAAGGGTTTAACAAGGCTAGGAGATGTGTTTACCAGGGCTACATTTAGTAGGGCAAGTACACATTACTCTTCCATCACGCATTCGTATCTCCTTTTTTTTGTTGCGGTCTCTTCTGCATATTCTCCACATTTTCTGCCTTTCTTGTTACAGGTCAGCAGTGACACCCCAACTCCTGCCTCCTTCCCCTTCTGTATATCTTGTCTTTCCTGGTCTCTGAAGGGAGAAAACAGGTCCTCTGAGTGTTCAGGAGATGCTTATTTTGGATGTACTTGGTTTGCTCTGTCAAATTGTATTAACAGCACCTTGACCTCTGGCTTAGCCCTGTGGGGATGTATTTACTGCACCTCTGGGCTAAATGAAGTGTTGACTCTAACGTGTTAAGTATGGTAGTTACAAGATCACTTCCTTTAAAACAAGAGGAATAGTCCCACCAGTTTACATTGATCATTTTATACGTTGATAGGTTTGACTCTAAGAAATAGGGCACTTCCAGTAGACTTGTTGGTCCAACCATCCAAAAATGATGGAACCTTACCTGACCTCATTAAGAGAGTATCATTCTCTACTGGAGAAACCTGGTGCAATAAAGAGGGAAAGGAATTGCAAGACATTCAGAGGTGCAGTTTAATCAGTTCAAAGCAGATTTAGCAGGAGACAAGTTTCTTTTATTTACTTGGGCTTGATGTAGTAAGTATTTTAACCTGGATGCTGACATAATTGTAGCTACATAGTTCCTGCGCTTGTTAAATACCGCCTTTGTAGTGTTTAAGATTTTAAGTCATGGAACATATGAGACTTTAAATGTAGAAATATCAGTGTAGGTTGTTTTTGTCTTTTTTTTTTTTTTTTTTTTTTTTTTTTTTTTTTTTAAATAACTTCTGATTTTTTTAATTGTTTGGGTTTTTTTGTAATAAACTTTGACCAAAGAAAATGCCTCTGATCACTGTCAGCCTGGCTTGTTTTGGAGCTCTTTACTCTCATTCTTGTATAGGATGAGACGTGCACTCTAGAAATCCATGCACACTTCTTTAGCATGTTAACCTCTGGCACAAAGGAGCCTCTTAAATATTTAGCGGCTCCCATTCAAGCTTAAAATATACCACTACATTTGGAGAAATCAATTGTCCTGCCGTGTTGCTGGTGGATAACGTTAACTTTTTACCCTAAATACATTTTTGACAGTGTGTGAGGTGACAGGTGACAGGTGACAGGTGATGGTGATGAGGGAGGGAGAATGGACATGTAAACGATGCTGCTGAGTTTATTTTTGTTGCATCCTAAAGTTGTCATTCAAAGCCAGCAGTAACCAAATCACTGTCTGTGGATATCGCAGTCACAAATGTATGTAGGTATTGGGGGGGGGGGGGGGGTTTTCTTTTTTTTTCCCCAGCCGCCTTCTTCTTGATTATTGTTTTTGCTGCTTTCTTATTGTTCTTGGGGCCAGTCATGATCTCATTGAGGCCAGTGGGAGATTTGCCATTGACTTCAGTGGGACCAGAATTATTGGCCCTCTCTGGCTTTCCCTCACTTTACTTTGGGCCTGCTGCCTCCTATACTTGGAACAGAGATCTACCTCTTGCATGCCAAGTGATGTTATACTGGATGACAAATTAAATGAGTCAACAATATAACACTGTTGCAAAAAAGGCAAACTTGCTGGGATGTATTCATAAGAGAGTTGTAAGCAAGACGCAAGAAGTATTTCTTCCCTTTATTCAGCACTGATGAGGCCTCATCTGGAGTATTGTCTGGTTCTGGGCTTGGAATGATGTGGACAAACTGGAGAGAGTCCAGAGGAGAGAAACAAAAATGATTAACAGTCTAAGAAATGTGACCTATAAGGAACAACTGGGGGGAAAAAAAAAGATGTATTTAGTCTGGAGAAGCTAAGACCAAGGGGGAAGGACAGAAAGGACATGATAATAGTCTTTCAAGTATGCAAGAGGTTGTAGGTTCTCCTTAACCACTGAGGACAGGACAAAAAGTGTAATGGCCTTAAATTGCAGTAAGGGAGACTTTGGTTAGACATTAGGAAAAACTTCCTGTCAGGGTAGTTAAGCACTTGAACTAATTACCTAGAAATTCAGTGGAAGATTTGTCATTAGACATTTAAAGAACAGGTTAGACAAACACCTCTCATGGATGATCTAGATCATATTTAGTCCTGCCTTAGTGCAGGGGCTGGACCAGATGACCTATCAAGATCCCTTCCAGTCCTATACTTTGATAATTCTCTTTTCCAAAATACTCTTTAAAATGCATTTTTTGAGAAGTCATCCAACATTGACCCTAGCATCTTACACATGGCTAGCCCCTTTTAGAGGGAGGTGTTTAACGCCCTGTGTAGACTATAGGCCTTCCATGTCCCAATGAAGTAGGTGCCATGGGGAGTACGCATACACCTTTTGGAGAGAGCTTGCAGAACCTTGTTAAAGAGCAGAGAAGAATCCAGGTCTGCTTTCCTACAGTCTTCTTCTCTGCCATGTGCCATGCTTCTGAACACTTACCTGAAGTCAAGTCTGTTGGACCATAAGCTCTTGGAGGATGTGAACCTTGAGCTAGGTCTTCAATTGAGATGAATCAGTGGAGCATGTCACCCCATCTACAGTGGATTTGTAAATCAGTTTGTATATGGTTAATCCTATGTTCAAGTCTGATTCTGCATTCTTTGTGCAACTCAATCTAACACTGAATAGGAATTCTAGGCGTATCTGAATGAATGCTGAGACATGCTTTTCATAGCATGTCTTTAAACTGAGATGCATGCTATTACACCATCCAAGTAATACATAACACTGGAATATGCATAATAATCTGTAGCTTATCGTTTCCTAGCCCCCCATAGAAATAACATTAAAACCCAAACTTGCATGAAATCTGACTCTGAGGGGATGCAGGAAAAGCTTTTTATTGTAGTAGGTGGGTGTAAAAGCCTATTTTTAGCAATCTCTTGGCTGTCAAATTGGGGAAACCTCTGTGCTTTTGTACTCTTGTATGTAGTGAGAAGGAAAGGTGTTCAGAGTTTCCACCCAGATGTATGCCTCATGTTTTCAAGAGTGATTTATGAGCCAAATGATGATCTTCTTAGGGGATGAAGCTCCCTCCCCCATTTGTTCCAGGAGTTGTGTGGTCATAGGAAAAACTGAGTTGATATATAAGAGGGTAAAGGAACTGGACAAATGTCTCTGGGAGCATTGAAAAATGCAATCAATTTAGATAATTGTTTTTGCAAATGGAAAGAAGTTGCAGAGTTTTAAAATGGAGTGCAATAGTGATGGGCTGTGTCCTCTGAGCTGCATGTGGAGGGAACCCAATCTGCATAGATCACATCCCTCCTGGGTGGATAGGGCAGGGGTCAGCCATGGTCTGCTGCAGAATATTTTTTTCCCTGCTTCCTGGGCTGGTGTGAGGGTTCACTCTTGGAGACTATAGAGCAGTGGTGGCGAACCGGTGGCACGCACGCCCAGGGGCGGACCTGTAATGATGCGAGGTCTCCTGCTGAGACCCGAACCAGCTGGGGGATCGGGTGGCGGC
>ML685884.1:4445032-4459052 GCA_007922175.1 Pelusios castaneus | reverse complement strand
TTCCGCTCTGCCCTGCCCTGCAGGCAGGCTGCTGCTCAGCTGGGAGCAGCGGCAGCCAGCTGGGCTGGGGAGTTTTCAAATCTCCCGCCCTGAGCATGCTCCGAAAGAGCAAGTTCAGGGCGGGAGCAGCCTCCTGGCCAGCCCAATGCCGGACGCCCCTACAGCTCTCTGGCCACGTAAGCTTGGGGGCCGGGCGGGTGAGTGCTGGGGAGCTGGGACTGGGAAGGCTGGGCAGTCTGGGGAGCTGATGGGGGACGGGCAAGCCGGGAAACCAATGGGAAACTGGGGGGTTGGAGAATGGGGGCTGGGGAGCTGATGGGGAAACTGGGGGGCCGGGGACCGGGTGGGCTGGGAAGCTAATGGGGAACTGGGGGGTTGGAGAACGGGAGCCGATGGTGACCGGGAGGGTCGAGGCGTTGCAGCCAGCGAGCCGGGGGCAGGGAGCTGCTGGGCAACGGAGATCGGGGGGCCTGGAGAGTGCCCGGGCCAGAGGGACTCGGGTTTGGGGTTTCTAAAGGGGACTGGGGGTGTGGGGTGGGTTCCCCTGGGGGGCCTGGCCAGCTCGCCTCCTGTCTGATCCCAGCATGCAGATGGGAGCCACGCTATGGCTGCTCGCCTCCCCTCCAAAGTATGAGCCAAGGATAGACAAATTATCAACATGCATACAACAGCAAAAATCACATTAATTGTTCAAAAGCATTCTAAATACAAACTTTTCCCTTTCAATAAAAAGTTGTTTGTATCATTGAAAGCTCCGTTATTGTGTGTTTCTTTTAAGACAAAAGATGTTAATGTATAAGTTGTTTTTTCTAAACTAAAACCTCAGTATTGGCACTTTGCGATAAATAAGTGGGTTTTGGGTTGCAGTTTGGGCACTCGGTCTCTAAAAGGTTCGCCATCACTGCTATAGAGTATGGGCAGGTGGTGAGTGGCCATGTCAGAGATGTGATCAAAGATCATGATCGTCATACACCTCTGGACCGTGGTGTTTTTCTGCCTCTCTCTTCTGAGCCAGGGGAGGTGGAATGAACAGATTCGGATGATGTATTTGCAGTGTTGCTTTAGTTTTACCCATTGTAACCATGACTAGGATTATTCAGTGTTAGGTGTGCTTTTTTTTTTTTTTTAAACGTTTCTTTCCCCACTTCAGACTGTTTGTTTTTTAAATATAAACACATTCAGGAAGAAGCACCGGAAGAGGTCCCTGACACAGCTAGTTAAGATGTAGGAGAAACTTTCTTTGATAGTCTGTGCTTTACAGTGAAGCAACAGTCACTATCAATTATCAAGATTGCTTGCAGTCATCATTATCATGTTGGCTTCATTGTTGTATGTGGTCAGAAACAAGAGGGTGCATTTTGGCTGATGGTTGCGCTTCATCGTTCAAGCCTTACCAGCTGAGAGCACGCTGCAAGGGGAGGGAAGGACTGTGTTGTTGATCAGGTAATAATGCCTTCCCTGGTGCCTTGACTTGAATGAATGTCTCTTGTGCTGGGGCAGACTTGTTTCCTGGACTGGTTTTCACCATTAGCCTGAAAAGAGGCTGGGTTTGTGACGTTCACTACACATAGGTGAGATTTTTTTCAAAAGCATTCAGCACTGGTTTAACTGCTCCCATTGAAGTCGGCGAGGATGCGTCTACACTGGTAAATTAGGTTGACTTAAGCAGGCTTAAGTCGACTTAATTTACTCTGTCCACACTGGAGTTTCCTTAAGTCAACTTAAGTGCTGCTTAAGTCAACTTAAGGAAATTTTAAAGTCGACTTAATAAGACCAGCTTTTAAGTCGACTTTAATGCTTAGGAGAAGCCCTCCTAGCCTGGAGAGCCGAGGCTCCAAAGGAGCCTCGCCTCCTCCTGGACCTAACTAGTTGACTTAGGGTCTAGTATAGACTCTTAAGTCAACTTAGTAAGGCCAGGTTTAAGTCGACTTAAGAGTCCTGTGTGGACTCTCTAAGTTGACTTAATAAGGTCGCCTTAAAGTCGACTTGGTAAAGTTGACCTAAATTTTTCAGTGTAGACATAGCCAGAGTGATTACCATTGACACTCCCACCTTCTGTTTACTCAGGATTTTCGTTGGGGCAAGGTTGGCATATTACTGTTTGCAAATGAGCATGGGTTGGTTTTTGTTTTGTGCTGGCAATGGCAACTAAAACTAGTAATTTTAAAAATCATTTATGAATCCTAGCAGGTAGATTCTGATTCATTTATGATTAAGTTGGGTTTGTATTAATCCAAAAACAAATTTAAAAGGTATAGCCAGCCAAACTCTTCAGTTCTTGACAAAATGCATGTAGACAGGATTATTTTTCACAGTGGTGCTTAAAGTTCAGCTCAGGTTGGTTTTACTTTCTACACTTCAAGATAATGGGGTACTCAGATACAACAACAGTAAGATAAAGGTCTAATACAAAAATAGATGTGACCCCCCCCCCAACTGGGTTTATTTGAGGGGGTTTTTGCTTCCCCCATTAACTTTTTCCTAAAGGCTTATAAAAGCCATAGAATCATAATTATTTTGGCCTCTTATCACTTTGTGGTATATTTGAAAAGGCTAACACAAACCTCATTGCCACCAGACAATGTCAAAACAGGTTCCTACACAATACTTTCCATGTATCTTCTTTGGACAAACATTATAACCTTGTGTGCGGGTAAGTCTTTATTTAGATATTTTAAATCACTGCAACTATGGAAGAATATTATGATTCCTGGAGGAAGGAATTTCATTATTTCGCTGTAACTTCTAAAAATGAAAATTCTGGTCTTGATCCTTGAAAAACTTCAGCACACTTCAATTTGGCTGAACACCTAGTCCCAGTGACTTCGATGGGACTGCTCTTGTGGGTGAAGTTAAGAAGGTGCATAAATATTTCTAAGATGTGAACCTTAGCGCTTTAGTCTCTGAAAGCATCTGCATTCTGACTGCTTGTATAACAAGGCCAAAGAATATCATCTTGTAATTCCTGTATTAAATCAATGTCTTATAGTGCGCACACATACACACACACAAGTTTTTAGACAGATACTTCAAGATGATGGGAGAATCTCCTACCTCCCTATGCAAGTTGGCAGGTTCAGAATGGCCTTGTGGTCTAAAGCATTAAGCATTTGATTTTACACTCCAGATCTGAACTCATTGTAGGTCACAGGTGGATAAAGGCCTGTGTCTTACTCTTTTTGATTTCCAGCTCCTGATTCCTTCCTGAATATGGCCCTCTGACCTCCCTGCTATTTATAAAGAACCTTTCTGGGAGGACACCCTTCTGTTTGAAGTCCTGGTGTCAGGAGGTTCACTCTAAGCAGAAGGTAACTGACACCCCTTTTAAAGGTAGAAGTCTTTTGAGAAAGCATTGGACCATTCTGTTCCGGATCTCCACACAGAGAAATTCTCCATTATTATCCTTCTCTTGCCAAAAGTGCTCAGTTCCTACCACCCCCATAAGTCCTATTATAAGAGGCTGTTTCAGGGGTCCTACCTGGCCTACCACAAGGGAGAGGCCCCTGTAGATGGAGTCCATCAAGGCAGCTAAGGAAGGATGCTAGGGGCAAGTCTCTTTCTGCCATGGGTGGGCAGGTTCCATTTCACCACTGGCAATGGGAGCAAAACACAAAAGAGATTTTGCAGGGATCTGTTCTCTGCTGTTGGTGATGCCAAAGGAGTCAGGCAGTCTCTGTCAAGGCACTTGATCTGAAAGGGTTCAGCTCAGTTCCTTCAAGATAGAAGAAAGAATTGTGGTGATATTTGAGCCATAGAGACTATATCACATCCATAGGTCTTGATAGTCCCTACCTGCATGTACCATTCTTTCACTTTCCCTAGCACCAAGAACACTTATAAGCATTGCTTTTATCCTTTTGGCCTTGCATTGATTCTGAGTCTATTGTGGTAGTGGTATTGAGGCCTCTTCATTTAAGGACATTGTATGCCTTGCCCTGCCTTGATGATAGGCTCCAGCAGCTCTGATGGAAGTTTGGGATTGGGTGGAATTACTTCCTTGCTTATGGATTGTCACCTTTGAGGGAGTGAATTAGTCCATCTCAGAAATAAGTCTAGTTGGCAGCAACTGTAATGAAGTCACAAGAAAGGATTGGGAAGGCAGTTTCTTAGCAGCCCTGATCATGAAGTCATTTATTCATCTGGTCATATAGATCCTCTGATTCTGTTGCTTGTGACTTTTACAGTTCCGGTTCCTGATGGCAAGAAATAGCTTTCCTCTGTTTCACTTTTCTCTGGTTCAGAACTGCACATGGAGATGTACAGGGCAATATCAGTCTAACTTTAGCAATCCAGTGACAGGACCATTGTGAACATCTCCAGAAGTGTCTCCTGGGTCCTTGGGGAGCAACCCCTCACTCTGGATCAATGAGTCCAAACTCTTCTTCTTACTGCTTTCCCAGGAACTCTCCATTTTGCCCCAAGGTGAAATCCATAGCATGGGATGGGTGTGGGTGTGGTGAGGGGTGAAGATTCTTCATAGCACTAGTGTACAGACAATATACATAGTTCACCTGTTGATTTCCTTTCCTCTCCCCTCACACAAGTCTCCTAGCCCATGAGAAGGTTTAGCAGGTGGTTTTAGTGGTGGATGGTAGCAGGGAGGTAGCTGATGTTCCCTCACTCCTTTCCATCAAGGAAGGGGGACATTCATGCGTGGAGATTGGATCCTCATAGGATGACAGAGGCCAAAGAAAATGAAGGGTGATCAAGGGAGTATTTTCTAACAAGCTTTTATAACCGCAAACACTTTGAGGTATAGTTTTTGCAGCTGGCCTACTTTTGTATAGGTCTTTGGCCAGAATGCATTATTTCATTCTTCAAACAAATGTATCCAGTTCAGCTTTCCCTAGTGAAAGATCTTTTTATACTTAAAAAGCCTTCATGAAGAGGTACCTATGGATTCAGTTTCAAGAAGGATTACCTCTCCTCTGCTGCACAGCAAGTTACTCTTCCCAGAAGCACTTTGGATAGATAGTGGGAATGAGGAAGTAAATAATTAAAAGATGAGAAACTAAGACTATTTTAAAGAACCATTTTAAGAAACAAAGATGCTGGACTGACTGAACTTTTTTTTTTTTCTTTTTAAAGGAAAGTTGTCAGGAAAAATTGTTTAAAAATATGTGCAACTCCTCTCACCCAGTCAGTTACCTTGCTTTACAAGCATGATTAGGGTCATTGGCTTTAATCATGGTTTCTTTTTGGAGGCCTCTTTTTAGTTTTCAAAGTAATGCATAAAATATATTTAAGATGTCAATGTTCTAATTTCTTTTGACATGCAGATGTTGCTTTTGTAATGAACATTTTGAAATTGTGGTGGAGTGCAAAAAAGAATTTTAAATACAATGGGGCCTTGAGTCTTTTTTTTTTAAATGCTAAGGCCTCTGGTGTGGGGGAAGGGCCTTAAATGTGGGTATAGATTACATTATGCCTATATAAAGACCTTTTATACCATGAGGATGGTGTGAGTGGCCTTACTACAAAAGTTTTTAACTGTGAGTATTGCCCCTGATAATGTGCTAAGGCCTAATTTAAGGAGGTTGTGAGCATCTTCTCAGATTTCAATAGGAGCTGGTAGTGTTCAGGATCCACTAATATATGCCTTATCCTACTTCCTTGAATATGTAAGCAAGGTTAAGAAGCTGGGCACCTCTTGCTTAACAGCTAAGTGGGGTGGAGGCAGGGAGCTGATTCATCTGGGCTTTGTATTAGCATGAGTACAATTAGATACTCAGCATAATTTTGCCCAAGGTCTAGGCATGATGGGAAATGGTTTCAGGAAGAAGGACTGCTAGGCAGAGATGGACTCCACCTATCCAGGAAGGGAAAGAGCATATTTGGAAGCAGACTGGCTAACCTGGTAAGGAGGGCTTTAAACTAGGTTCGAAGGGGGAAGGTGACCAAGGCCCACAGGTAAGTGAAACTGAGGGAAACCTGGGGGAAGGGATGGAACTTGGGGGATGCTGGGGCTGTAACAGCAGGAATAAAAGAGGGGGTAGTTGGAACTGGGGGGTGGGATCAAATTGTTTTTTATTTCCTGATGAAGTCATAATGCCTCAGGCGAGTGGGGAAGGAGGACACTGGGAGAAATTGCAAGGAGGAAGATGCGACAGGAGGGAGAATCAACAGGGCAAAGTAGGGCAATGGGCCCGGTATCTTAGGTGCCTGTACACAAATGTGAGGAGCCTGGGAAACAAGCAGGAAGAATTGGTAGTACTGGCACAGACAAGGAACTATGATATAATTGGAATAACAGAAATGTGGTGGGATAACTTGCATGACTGGAGCACTGCAATGGATGGATATAAATTGTTCAGGAAGAAGGGGGGGAGGAGTAGCGCTATATGTAAAAGAGCTGTATGACTGCTCGGAGCTCCACTATGAAAGTGGAAACAAGATGGTTGAAAGTTTGTGGGTTAAGTTTAGGGGAGAATGCAACAAGGGGGATGTTGTGGTGGGTGTCTGCTACAGACCGCCAGACCAGAAGGAGGAGGTGGATGAGGCGTTCTATGGACAACTAACAGAAGTTTCCAGATCGTCGCAGGCCCTGGTTCTTATGGGGGACTTCAATTATCCTGATGTCTGCTGGGAAGATAATACAGCAGTGCACAGGCAATCCAGGAAGTTTTTGGAGAATATTGAGGACAACTTCCTAGTACAAATGCTGGAGGAATCAACTAGGGGCCTTGCACCTCTAGACCTATTGCTCACAAACAGAGAAGAATTGATCGGGGAAGTAGAAGTAAATGGCAACTTGGGCAGCAGCGACCATGAGATGGTAGAGTTCAGGATCCTGATCAATGGAAGGAAGGAAAGAAGCAGAACACACACCCTGGACTTCAGAAAAGCAGATTTTGGCTCCCTTAGGGAGCTGATGGGCAGGGTCCCATGGGAGGCTGATCTGAAGGGGAAAGGTGTCCAAGACAGCTGGCTGTATTTTAAAGAAACCCTGTTAAAGGCACAGGAAGATAACATTCCGATGTGCAGAAAGAACAGCAAATGTGGACGGCGACCAGCGTGGCTTAGCAGGGAACTCTGCGGGGAGCTGAAACATAAAAGGGAAGCTTACAAGAAGTAGAAGCTTGGACAGATGACAAGGGAGGGGTATAAAGATATTGCTCGGGACTGCAGGGATAAAATCAGAAAGGCCAAAAGACAATTGGAGTTGCAGCTAGCAAGAGATGTGAAGGATAACAGAAAGGGGTTCTATAAGTATATCAGCAACAAGAAAAGGATCAGAGGTGGTGTAGGTCCCTTACTGAATGGGGCAGGCATCCTCGTGGAGGATGATGTGGAAAAGGCTGAAGTACTCAATGCTTTTTTTACTTCAGTCTTCACACGGAGGGCCAGCTCCCAGGCTACTACACGGGGTAACACGGACTGGAGAGAAGAATGGCCCTCGGTGCTGGAAAGTCAGGTTAGGGAACACTTAATGAAATTGGATGTGCACAAGTCCATGGGGCCGGATGAACTGCATCCGAGGGTGCTGAGGGAGTTGGGGGAAGTAATTGCAGAGCCGCTGGCCATTATCTTTGAGAACTCGTGGCGAACGGGGGTGGTCCCGGAGGATTGGAAAAAGGCAAATATAGTACCCATCTTTAAGAAAGGGAAAAAGGAGGATCCGGGGAACTACAGACCGGTCAGCCTCACCTCAGTCCCTGGGAAAATCATGGAGCAGGTCCTCAAGGAATCCATCCTGAAACAGTTGGAGGAAAATAGAGTGATCAGGAACAGTCAACATGGATTCACCAAGGGCAAATCGTGCCTGACCAACCTGATTTCCTTCTATGATGAGATGACTGGATTTGTGGATGCGGGAAGAGCCGTTGACGTGATATACCTTGACTTTAGCAAGGCTTTTGATACGGTTTCCCACAGCATTCTCGTCGGCAAGTTAAGGAAGTATGGGTTGGACGTGTGGACCGTAAGGTGGATCGAAAACTGGTTAGATCAACGGGCTCAGCGGGTAGGAATCAATGGCTCAATGTCTGGTTGGCAACCGGTAACTAGTGGAGTGCCCCAGGGGTCGGTCCTGGGGCCAGTTCTAGTCAACTTCTTCATTAATGATCTTGATGATGGAATAGACTGCGTGCTTAGTAAGTTTGCGGATGACACCAAGTTGGGGGGAATGGTAGATACTCTGGAGGGCAGGGACAGGATCCAGGGAGACTTGGACAAATTGGAACACGGGGCCGAAAGAAACCTCATGAGGTTCAACAAAGACAAGTGCAAAGTCCTGCACTTAGGACGGAAAAATCCCATGCACTGCTACAGGCTGGGGACCGATCGGCTAAGTAGCAGCGCTGTAGAAAAGGACCTGGGAGTTATGGTGGATGGGAAGATGAATATGAGCCAACAGTGTGCCCTTGTTGCCAAAAAGGCCAATGGCATATTAGGCTGCATCAGTAGGAGTATTGCCAGCAGATGGAGGGATGTGATAATTCCCCTCTATTCGACACTGGTCAGGCTGCATCTGGAATACTGTGTCCAGTTTTGGGCTCCCCACCACAGAAAGGATGTGGACAAATTAGAAAGAGTCCAGCGGAGGGCAACAAAAATGATTAGGGGGCTGGGGCACATGACTTATGAGGAGAGACTGAAGGAACTAGGCTTATTTTAGTCTACAGAAGAGAAGATTGAGGGGAGATTTGATAGCAACCTTCAACTGCTTGAAGGGTTGCTCCAAAGAGGAGGGAGCTAGGCTGTTCTCGAGGGTAACAGAGGACAGAACAAGGAGCAATGGTTTCAAATTACAGCTGGGGAGGTCAGGGTTGGATATTAGGAAAAACTTTCTCACTAGGAGGGTGGTGAAGCATTGGAATGGGCTATTTAGGGAGGTGGTAGACTCTTCATCTGGAGATTTTTAAGGCTCGGTTAGACAAAACCCTGGCTGGGATAATTTAGGGGGAGTGGTCCTGCTTTTTAGCAGGGGGTTGGACTAGATGACCTCGTGAGGTCCCTTCCAACCCTATTATTCTATGATTCTATGTGTGGCTGATTCAAACCCTCTGAATCTGGTGTTTTTAGCAGAAGGGGGAAATGAAATACTGTCTTTTTCATGAAATGCTATCCTTAGATCGTATATCTGTTATAGACTGAGAAGCTGATGGAAAAGTCACCATCAGAAGCAGAGAACTTGGAAGAGTGAGTAACCCCAGTTTTCAATCTTGTAAAACTAAGGCTATGTACACACGGTCACTTTATTGCGTGATAAGGCTCCTTATCGTGCAATAAAACTGACTGTGTACGTACAATCATTTTTCTTGTTGCGCGGCAACACCATCTTGCTGCGCAACAGTAAAACCACTCAACATGAGAGTGGTAAGCGTTATTGTAGAACAGCTGTTCAGCAGTAATGCTCGTGTGTATGCTTTTTCCGAGATATACAGCCTCCGGAAATGTCGCAGAGTGCCAGTCGAGGGCATATTGGAGCTGTCAAATATGTCAATTTCATTGCTCTAGCAGAGCAGTGAAATTGACTATTATGGGAGCTGCCAGGTTTGGCGGCTCCCCTGGACTGAGCTAGGGGGCTGACCCGAACCGGCTGTTCGGGCAGCCCCTCTGGGCTTCAGGTGGCGGCAGAGGCTCTGGCACTTAAGCGCTGCAGCCTCTGCCGCCACCCGAAGCTCGGGGGCTGAGCTGGGGGGCTGGCTCAAACCCTCGCAGCTGGACTAGGGTGCTGGCTGTGGGCAGTGCATGGTGGGACAGGTGCCCACCATGCGCTGCTCTTCTATCGCAAAGGAGCATTCACACGGTGACTGCTCCTTTGTGATAGAAGCAGCACGTATGTACATACAAAAGCGCTATATTTATAGCGCTTTTCTTGTCCTGCAATAAGTTATTGCAGGACAAGTTTATCGTGTGTACGTAGCCTAAGTGTGGAGGGATGTGAGCACTAGCTCTGCTGGAGCTGTGCCTTAGGCAAATATCTAATTCCCCTCCCATTGTTAAAAGATAGACTTAATGACTCTTGGTGGAGTTTCTTTTGTTGTTTTGGATTGGACCTGAATCCCCAGAGAGGTGAAATCCTTTCTAAGAGCTGAATTCACTGAGAAGCTGACTGAGGTCCCGCAAAATAGCATCTTGCAAGTGGTGCCAGCAGACAGCATGAGTGACTGGCAGGCGGAGCCGGCAGCCGGTGGTGGTGCCAGTGGATGGTGTGAGTGACCCCGAGGTGGCAGAAGATAATTGGAGGGGAGGGCTGAGATCGCCTCCCCCCTTGAGAGGTGGACACTAAAACTCTGATGGTCAGTATGGGGGGGTAACAAAGAAGTAAAGGACACACTCTTTGTACTCTGGGGTGGAATGAGTTCTGTCTGTTGGGTTTTGTGGGAATCCTGCTTTGCACTGTATCTCCAATCAGTGCTGTTTTTGATATTGCCTTTTTATAGTCTTTATTAAAAGTTTTTATGTGCTGCACTCAGACCCATGCTTGCAAGAGGGGAAGCATTGCCCTTCTAGGGCACCCAGGGAATAGTGTGTGATTTCCCAGGAGACTGGGTGGGGGCTCGAGCCAATTGATGTAACATTGTTTGGGAACCCCTAGATATAGACCCGACCCTTTGCTGCCGCCATCTTGGCCTGGCAGAAGGGTTACAAATATATGCCCAATTAGCAAACATTTTGACTGTATTGTGACTAATATCTTTTTTACATCTTTAAAAGGTGCCTTTTGGTACAGTAATGCTTTTATATAGTCTGGATTGGAAACCAGATTTTGTTGGCTGTTAATGGGGAAGGTTACACTTTGTGATGAGTAAGTCTTTCTAAAGTGTGCATGGATTAAAGACTATCCCCCCCCTTTTTTTTTTTTCTCTCTGTCTCTCATCTGACTGGTTAGCAGTGAGAATTTCCAGTAGCATGAACCAGCTTTCCTTTTACTAACTGGAGAAGTATTCTTCAAAATCTAGATAAATTCTCTACTTTAAAGCTGGCACTCCTTTGTCTATAAGAACCAGGGGCCAATTTGCACCTTCCTACTCCAGAGGTTTCGTTGTTTGAGCTTTCTCTGCATTGGGGGATGGTGTTTTGCCCATCAGCCTAGGGAAGAAGGTATGTGTGTGGCCCACAAGCCCTGAGAATGCACTTAAACTGTAGTGGCTGATCATGACCCTACAGAAGTCACTTCACCAGCTGTGAATTGCATTTGCTACTGAGGGTCTCCAGTGCCCCAGGGCTCCCCTAGTAGCCTATTAAGCTAGCTCTCCTCTTACTTTTTTTTTCCTCTGCTCTAGCAAAGCATATGGAGCTAGGGGGCCTAAATTGGGCCCATGTTGGTTGTTGGCACTAAATTCATGCTTTTGCTGTGAGACTGAGACAAAGGATTAAATGGGCATTGGGAGGGAAACCCTAACCATTCACCACTAGAAATGATCCTTTCAGATCAGGATTGAAAGGCGTTGAGGAAGTTTGCTTGTTACTGCCTGTGTTGTATGTGTCTTGTCAATAAACAGAAGGGTTCAGTTTCCAAGTATCTCAATATGCCACCTTTTAACCAGCTTTGTACTTGCCTGTAAAAGGCTAAGGTGGTCCAATTTTTCAATACGTACTGCATTAGCAATGTTTACAGGACATTTGTTAGAAAACCAAAGAGAAGTGTAACTGCCTGTGAGGTTTATCTTAAAACAGGGTCTCCATTTAGTCTGTTGCCACTGCCCTGAGAGGAGACTATTAAATAAATAAAAATGAGGATGAAGATGCTGCTGATCCCTTTCCTTTGGCAGCCTTTCTGCCCAAGTCCTGAACCGTTGATTAAGATGAGATAAGGCGACTAGCTTTAAGCCTGTTTACTGCATTCCTATTGTTGGCAGCGATTCATCTGTATGGATTTTTTTTTTTTCCCCCCAGGATATCTCAGGGTCTTTTACCATAGCAGTAGCAGCAAACACTGCCTTGTCTGAGCACATGTGATTTAAAGAAAATAATACAAATCTTACTTTTTTCACCATAAATAAGAGCAATAAAGGCAAGCTGTTAGAAACGTGCAAAACAGAGGTCCTAAGTAGAGTTCAGACTGGCATTGATGGGCCATAATGGGCTTTGTATAATAATTTCTCCAATTGTAAAAAGTTAAAATTCCAGAATAAAGATCTTAAAATAACTGGCATATCTTTTGTCTACCTGAATAAGAGTTGGCCAGAAGCACAAAGCTGAGTTCGGAGTTGCTGCATAAGGTGGTGTACATCACATTTTGCAGGTGGATATATTGTGGTCCATATTGCTGTAACTGGTATGCTGAGGAGCCTGAAAAAGATACAGACTGAAGAAGAAAGTTGATCGCCTACTCACAGCCTCATGTTAGTTGCTGACGTGCTCCTCTCCCTGTTCCTTGATGGAAACAGATCAGTTACACTTGCCTGGACTCCCCTCCTGTATGCTTACACAAATTCTGAGGTGACCTATTTAGGGACAAGTATTTACATGCCAGTAAGCAGGTTTGACTCTAATGAATCTAAAAACAGAGTCCTGTGGCACTTTTAAAGACTTAACAGATTTATTTATTTCATGAGCTTTTGTGGGAGAAAATCCCACGTCTGATGGAATAGGATTTTCTCCCATGAAAGCTCATGCGCTAAATAAAACTATTAAGTCTTTAAAAGTGCCACAGGACTCTGTTTGTTAGTCTCTTGCAGAAAAACACACACGGCTACCCCTTTGGCACTTAATGAATGTAAGTCACTGCAACTTGCCAACTTGCAACTTGGGGTCTAGGAAGAAGGTGAAAGTTGCACCAATTTAGATGTTCATTTGAACTTCCTGCTAAGTAAGGGAATATGTATGAGAAGGATTGCATTTTTGTTAACTGCATATATACAGTGTCTAGCACAAGAAGTCTGCAACTGGGATTGGAGCACCTACATGTTACTTTAAATAATAAGGTTCTAAAAGCATTTACCGTTTTTGGCGAACGGTGTTCATTATTCCATACATGGAGATGCATCTAATAATATTCCCATGATCCTTTTATTGCATTTCTTTGCATTTAATGTTAGACAAAAGAAATTGCAACTAAATGAAGACATTTAGCAAACAGTCTGCCATAGAGTAGATGGGAACCAGAACAGACAGGATGGTGAACTCTGGCTGCCATGGTTCTGATAATCCACAAGGTGGAGTTATCCTACTCAGGTCACCATCACCAGGATCATACGATGAGCTTTTCAGAACTGGAGCCACTCTAGTGTACTTTTTAAAAAAAAAATTAAAAAAAAAAAAAAAAAAAAAAATAGCCTTCTCCATCACAAAAATAAAATGTGCACATTTTGAATGTCAAAAGTATCAGGTTTAGGTATAGTGTGAATTCTTTTGTGAATTTCCTCCCTATACCTCCCATGTGTGGCAAATTGAAAATCTACCTGCCTATACTAAGTGGTTCTTTCTCATTCTGACCTTTTTTGTGGTTGGATTTGGAGACTTGTTTGCCACTTCAAGGTCAACTTAATACACTAAAACAAATCTGATTTTTGTATTTGAAGTGACTAAAGTATGGCGAGAAACTATTATTCCTGCAGGAAAGCCAGTTCTGCCCAACCTAAGAATTAGACTGCTAATCTACCTCGTCCACAAACTTTACACTCCAGGCATGGTGGAGCAGTGCTATTTATTTATTTATTTATTTATTTATTTTTAAATCCTTTGTCAATGCAATATTTTGTTAAAGCGTTTTTTTTTTTTTAAGTGGGTGGTAGTTATTGGATGCTGTGCTAGGTATTTGTTTGGGAGTTATCATTGAATCATACTTTGTATCCTTGGCCATGTATTTTCAGAAAACAGTGGTTTTAGGGCAGTTTGTCATTTTCCTTCTGGATTTTTGCTTTTGTTACAAGAGGTGGCATCTGCTTCTTAAATTCTCCTTTTCTAAACTCACAACTAGCAGCATGTAAAATGGTCCAGCCATATTAAAATTAGTAAGTACAACTTTTTTAATGGTTTCAGGAATAAGTAACAGCTTGTGTAATTTCTATGGGCCTTTGATAACACACACACACACACACACACACACACACACACACACACACACACA
>ML685884.1:4345007-4445022 GCA_007922175.1 Pelusios castaneus | reverse complement strand
ACACACACACACACACACACACACACACACACACACACACACACACAGAGTACACATGAATTGGGCACTCATTCACATTCTTCCTTCACATATCACATGTGGTGAAGTATGTGTCTCAGTTAAAAGAAAGTAAATAGATACTGAAATAGTCAATGTTCTTACAGCTTAATCCTTGTAACCTTTCTCAAAGTTCTTATTGACTGGTGTGTTTGTACTGAATTTGAAACTGCATTTTGCAGAGTAGAGATACAGAAGCCATATTCAGTAATAGCTTTTTTTTGATGTCCCTTGTTTGTTCAGTGCTGTACTTGCTTGTATCTGGAATTTGACCTCAAAGTTGCATGGTTTGAGGTACGTAAAGGGAGCAAGAAACAAGACTGAAATGGTGAGGAAATGTAATGCTGGGTTATTTGGCGAAGAAGCAAGAAAACAGAGTTCCTGTTGATAGGATAAGAGAATTTTGAGGATAACTGTAGGTTTTAATCCAACAGTTATTTTTGGTAGATGCCATTGGGATTTTGCATACAACTTGTTAAATAAAGACTTTAAATTTAAAACAGCCTACTGTAGGTTTGTTGCTAACTTTCTTAAATTATTTGCCTTATTCACTTCCTCTTTTCCCTTTTAGTCTCTATAATCCACTCTATTAAATCTGATCTAAACCTGTAATGTGCAAAATTTATTTTTGGGGAGGGCAAAAACCCATATGGGTGTGTTGCTCTTGGTTCCTTTGGGGGGAGGGGGGGGAGAGGAGATCCTCTTCTTCAGAGGTAGAACAGATGGAAAAGTACACAATAATAGTGGGTTCATAAATATTGTCAACTCCTGCCATTCTGGCTCCTCAAAGACTGGGATTTCTCCATGTAGTATAAAGTACAGTACTTCAGTTTTTTTATTGTTTCCATCAAGTAAAAATTAAAAAAAATTCTCATGGAATCACTTTTTTCCATCCCTACTTTTTTGATTTGAAATTGTATAATATCTTTGAAAGTCTACAGTTTAAAGACTCTTTCTGTTTGCTGAGTTAAGAGCTTACAGATAACCTTAAGTATGTGTGGTGAAGGAGCCAAAATTTTTGAAGCCCTTCAGGATTTCAGTTCCTATATTTGTGGGATGGTGGGTGATTTATGGAGACTTTTGTTCTACCAAAAATAAAAATTACAAATTCTGTAATTTGAATCAGATAAAACCATTGAGTTGAATTCATCACTGTCCCATTGTTTTTTAGAATCGTAAGAATTTCTCTTTGGGTTATGAACTAGTATCCTGTTCTGTGTTTGTACAGCTCCTAGCTATTCTAGTCCATGACTGGGGCTCCTAGGCTATGTCTACACTACAGGCTCTTAAGTCGATTTAACAAGGTCGACTTTAGGTCAATTTAAAGTTGACCTTGTTAAGTCAACTTAGAGCATCCATACTAAACACTCCAGTCAACTGCCTGCGTCCACACTGGCAGGTGCTAGGTTGACGAAGGAGTGTTGTGGGGGCCTGGAGCTATGTTCCCTCTAAGCTGTGGGTGTGCGGCGGCTCAAAGGCCACTACACACCTCGTGCAGCCCAATCCCTGCCACATCCCTTCCCTTCTCCCCATCCCCTTTTCTCCAGCCTGAATCCAATTAGGTTGACTTGGGCATTAAGTCTACCTAAAGAGGGGAAGTTAAGTCGACTTAATAAAGTGCCCTGTGTGGACGTGGCTCTGTGTTGGTTGACTTACATGTCGTTAAGTTGACCTAAGTTGCAAGTGTTGACGTACCTCTAGGTGCTACAAGTCTACTACTACTACCTGATACCAATTTTCAAGCTTGATCGTCTCAGCAGTCTGTCTACTCCTATGTCGTCTGACAGTGCCCAGTAACAGGCGCTTCATAGGAAGGGACCAAAACCCACTAAGGGACAGGTATGGAGGGGAGAAAACCAGGCTGCAATATCAGTGGAACTTGCACTCCTGCAAAATCAGTGAAAATGATGCTAGGAAACTGTATAGGGATGTAATATAGAATGCAGTATGTCAGCAAAGTCCTGGACCTTGTATTTTCACCTGTCTTGCTGCTCTACAGTGTGCATCTCACTGAATAACATTGGGTTCCCACAGACAGGAGGAAATCTAAGTGTGCTAAGCTGTACTTTCATGATCAGGTAAATAGTGGAATGTCCACACTCCGTCACCAGCGTGAAGGGACTGTATACAGTCTGTATGCTTGACAAGAGATTAATTCTACCCCTGTGCGAAGGGCCCACATGTGGTACTGCAAGCCCCAAATATTCATGTCATGCCAAAAAATTGAGATTTTTAATGAACATTTTTGGGCTTGTTGGTGCTTTTCGGGTTCTTGTTTCCAAGATCGTCTCTGCTGCATCTTTTAACTTTAAATGGAGGATTGAGTCTCCCCTAATCCCTGGAGCTTGAGAGATTGTGAAAATGCAAATACAGCAATGCTTTTGATCAAAATCATGAGCATTGGTAACCCTGTTTCTGTATAGCATAATGTTTAAGTGGGAGGTGGGACTGCAGGCCCTGTAATGCCTTCTGCACAGGACTGATGTTTGCCTGTAAATGTGTACATGTGTAGCATTTTACAGTGGAATATCTAGGGACGTAGATTGTCATGGCAACTGTACCTATATTCCCCTCTATCTAGTAAGGGTATCCACGGTCTGGCCGCTGTCTCCCTATCCATCACCTCTCTAGGGGCAATGCACAGCTCTCTCTTTCCTGACTGAGGTATTTCCAGGCTGCATAGTTCCCTGTCTATACAGTAATTTCCCCAGCAAAGTCAGCCTGCTTAAGCAGGCCTGCTCTGCTTTTCTCCTTTAGAGACTATAAACAGTGTAATTGCCACTGTTGTAAACTAGCATACGTCTCTTTCTAAGCAGGAATGTTTATTTTTAAGGTAAAAGCATTAGAAAGCTATAAAAATTTGCATGTATGCTAATGCACTTATCAAAGATCTCCCTGACTCTAAAGGAGTTTTTCTGTGGTCACAAATTAATCCCAGCTGTTAGCACAGAAAAGCATATCTATGTATCTGTGAGTCACTCTTTTATCCAGTTCAGGCCTTTGATCATGTCTTCATGGTAAAAGGTGACCAGCAGATGGTAGGTTTCTCCCCAGGCACAGCTTCAAAAGGATGAGTATAGAGGTGGACAATTTACATTTTCCCCCCAACCCCTTTATTTCCTAGGATACCCACTTAATTAAAGTTCAGTCTTGTTTGGCCCATTGCTTTAAAGAATCCTTTTGAAGGTCATAACATTTTATAGGATTTACATAAACATTTGCGTTTTTAGTACTGTGCACTTGTAACCCATATGCCTAATTAAGGAATATCTCTTTTAAGGGATCTCTTGGGCCTGGATTACTGTTACTGGGCAGATTTAGCTGCCCAGTGCCTGAAATTTCTGGAAATTGTGTGTGGTAGCTGTGAGCATGCTCTACAAGGTTTTCTTCTGAGTGTGGTCAGATCAGATGCCCTGAGAGCAGCAGCCACAAGGGTTGTACCTGAAGAGCTGGTGTGCTTACTGTGTGACTGGAAGAAGCTGAGTCAGGAGTGGACAGGAAGATGTTTTCTTCCTACTCTTGTGTTTTGTATCAGAGTTTGTGCACATGTATATGTGACTAATTTTTCTAGTTAACCAGTGAGCTGATTGGGTGGTGCTAGTTCCAGAAGAGAAAGAAAAGCCTGCATGGATTTCTACTAAAGATTCCTGCAACCAAAGAAGAAGAAGATGCTGCTTCTTTCAGTACAAGCCTTTGGACTTGAACAGAGACTGTAACTGAGATTTGGGTGAACTCCACCTAAACTTTGGGACTTTGGGGTATCTTTCTCACAGTGTTTCTGTGGGGACTGTTCTATTTAAATTCATTTTTGTTATGATAAGATTTGTTAAGTTAATAGTTAATAAAGTTTATTGTTTAAGTAATATTTTAATGTGGGAGAGTAACTCAGAGCAATCTTTGCTGTGAGTCCTTTCAAAGACTGGATCTTGGGTCTCCAGCTGCTTCTCCATAGGAGTTGGGGTTTTTATTATTAATTTAGTTAGGCACTGAAAAAAGGCTGTTGAATGAATTCCACCCCACCCAAAGGTTACACACTTCTGAGGTACGTGGGATATGTCTACACTAGAAATGCTGTAGTGTAGACGCTTACTGCAGTGAAAGAAGGGGGTAATCCATTGTTGTAGTAAATCCACTATCGGAGAAAGTAGCTCTTCCCTAGCCCTGTGTTGTCTATGCTGGTAATTGCATCTCACAGGGCGTAACCCAATCTTGAATGAAATTGACACATCTGTTACAGAGCTTCTGTGTTTGTCAACAGATGTTCTTAAACTGATGTGTACTTCCATAAAGATGGATATTGGGGCTTAGTAAGAAAATAGATTTTAGTGAGCATGCTTAGTAAATAGTTTTCAATTTTTCATAACTCTGATATCAAACTAAATTCCTTCTTTGAGGACAATGCGCTGGCCTTATTTTCAGCTTTAAAATTAATTTGCTTGGGTTATTCAAGCACAAAAATAATCCCCCCCCGACACGGATTCTCACCTCTTCCTCTTTCCTCCCCCCCAATTCTTAACAATTACTCAGTGGATTTTTCTTGGAATTTCCAAAAGAAAAAAATGTTGGGTTGAAATCAAATGTAAGAAATTGCAGCTCAAAGGATTTTGTATGTGAATGTGTGTGTTTGTAAAGGTTATGAATGTTTCCAGTAGGAGGTTAGAGTGGGATGGTCATTTTAGCTTAATTTTAGCCTTGCGGGATGACACAATGGTATACTGAAGTTTTTTTTTCTCTTAAACCCATGCTGTAAAATGTTAGTTAACTCCATGGGCTAGAATAAGAGCCTGCTTTTTCTTTATAGTTTTATCACTATGATGTATTTAATTAGTGTACTGGGAGTGCATCACTTCATATAAAAAAAGTAAGTAAACGCATGGGAAAACTTTTGTCTCGTAAGGCTGCTTGTATGTGAAGGAAAAAATTAAGAAGCTGTTTTGATTTACAGCCTGCCATCTCCAACATAATCTTGCTAATTTCAGATGTTCCAAAATTCCAAATCCTCCTACGTTCCAGGTAGATTAATAGATAAGGTCAGAAAGAAACAGTGAGTCTAATCTGCATAACACTGGTTAGATCAACGGGCTCAGCGGCTAGGAATCAATGGTTCAATGTCTGGTTGGCAACCGGTAACGAGTGGAGTGCCCCAGGGGTCAGTCCTGGGGCCGGTTCTATTCAACATCTTCATTAATGATCTTGATGATGGAATAGACTGTGTGCTTAGTAAGTTTGCGGATGACACGAAGTTGGGGGGAATGGTAGATACTTTGGAGGGCAGGGACAGGATCCAGGGAGACTTGGACAAATTGGAACACTGGGCTGAAAGAAACCTCATGAGGGTCAACAAAGACAAGTGCAAAGTCCTGCACTTAGGACGGAAAAATCCCATGCACTGCTACAAGCTAGGGACCGATCAGCTAAGTAGCAGCGCTGTAGAAAAGGACCTGGGGGTTATGGTGGATGGGAAGATGAATATGAGCCAACAGTGTGCCCTTGTTGCCAAAAAGGCCAATGGCATATTAGGCTGCATCGGTAGGAGTATTGCCAGCAGATCGAGGGATGTGATAATTCCCCTCTATTCAGCACTGGTGAGGCCGCATCTGGAATACTGTGTCCAGTTTTGGGCTCCCCACTATAGAAAGGATGTGGACAAATTAGAGTCCAGCGGAGGGCAATGAAAATGATTAGGGGGCTGGGGCACATGACTTATGAGGAGAGACTGAAGGAACTAGGCTTATTTAGTCTACAGCAGAGAAGACTGAGGGGAGATTTGATAGCAACCTTCAACTACTTGAAGGGTTGCTCCAAAGAGGAGGGAGCTAGGCTGTTCTCGAGGGTAGCAGAGGACAGAACAAGGAGCAATGGTTTCAAATTACAGCTGGGGAGGTCAAGGTTGGATGTTAGGAAAAACTTTCTCACTAGGAGGGTGGTGAAGCATTGGAATGGGTTAGCTAGGGAGGTGGTAGAATCTCCATCTTTGGAAATTCTTAAGGCTCGGTTAGACAAAACCCTGGCTGGGGTAATTTAGGGGGAGTGGTCCTGCTTTTTAGCAGGGGGTTGGACTAGATGACCTCGTGAGGTCCCTTCCAACCCTATTATTCTATGATTCTAACACAGGCCACAGAATTTCACCAAGGGATTCCTATGTCAATTTCTTCTTGAGCTAGAAAGTGCATGTGTTTTGGAAAGACATCCAGTCTTGATTTACAGAATTCAAGTGATGGAGAATGTACTCTATCCCTAGGTGTATTGTTCTATTGGTTAATTGCCTCACTTTTATATTTAAAAAAAAACAAAAACTTTATTTCTAGTCAGTATTTGCTTAGCTTTAGCTTGCAGCCACTGGATCTCTTTTAAATTTAAAGAGCTGTCCACTGTCAACTCTTCCCATCATGTAGGTAACTGTAGACCACAATCATGGTACTTCTTAACCTTCTTTTGAACTAGTGAAATAGATTTTCCTTAGTCGGTCGTATAATACAGGTTTTTCAGACTTCAAATTGTTGTTTTGTTTTTCCTTTGAACATTCTTCCAAATTTGTCAGCATCTTTTCTGGAGTGTGTGTAACCCATATGCCTGAAAAGGCTATCTCTGAGAGACCTGCTGAGGGTGGGTTACTGTTGTTGGGCAGATTAGCGACCCACAACTGGAAACTTCCAGAAGCAGGGAGTGGTAGCAATTTGAGCATGCTCCACAGTGTACCCTGCTGGTGTGATGTGATGTTGTCAGTCAGATGACTGGAGAGCAGCAGCATGAGCAGACAGCAGGCAGGAGCTGCCTTGAGGGGAGACCATGTGCTCAGTGTTCTGGAGAGGAGCTGAGCCAGGAGTGAACAAGATGTTTTCTCCATGTAAAGGAGTCATTTGCGACAGACCTTGCAGACATGCATATGGGACTGAGGGCTGGTTGCAGAGGAGAAGAGAGAGCCTGCACGTAATGCTGCAGAGGATCCCAGCAAAGAAAGAAGAGGACAGCTATTTCTTGCCACTCAAGCTTCCACACTGGGACAGAGACTGTAGCTGAGAGTTGGGTGAACTCCACACAGACTTTGGGACTCTTGGGTATCTTTCATGCAAGGGATTGTTCTTGGTTAATTGTAGTTTGTTTTCTTAGGATAAGGTTCATTTAGTTAGTAGTTAATAAAGTTCATTGTTATGTTTGTTTTAGTAGTATTTTAATGTGTGAGTGTAGCTCTGAGCAAGCTTCGCCGTGAGTCCTGTACAGACTGGATCCTGGGTCTCCAGCTGCTTTTCCCATAGGGGTTGGGATTGATTTCTGTGGGGCACTGGAGAAGGGCAACTAAATGAATTTAGCCCACCCGAAGGTTACAGGTGGACTTTAGAATTGGACAAAAACATTCCAGCAATGGTCTTGCTAAACTAATGCCATGTGCAGAGGTAGGGAAGTGGTTAAAGTATAATTTGATGGGCCCTGGAACCCTCCTAATCTCTGGGCCCCCTTCCTGTATTTTCCAGGCCCCCTTCAAGCAGGGGCAGGCCCGAGCCCTAGTAGGCATTTGCAACCACATCTCAGTACCATATGCCTCAGTTATCACTCCATAAACATATTTATAATTTTATATGGCATTTGTCTATATCAACTATTGTCACAAACTAGCAAACACTGCATAACACTAAGTATTGTGATCTTTATAGTCTTGATATGTACGTTTCATGTCATTATATGCAATATCAAACTTGGAACACAAAAATTTGATGTCACTTTCACCAAATTCAGGTGACAGCTCTGTAGTGAAATGTGATGGGTCAAGTGCTTTAACAGCACAGCTTAGACGTTTTTCTGTGTTTGGCAACAATTTAGCATTCATAGAGTCTGCTAAGGCCTGGTAAAACTGCCATTTAGAAATTTCAATTTGCTTGCCAGCATTGACAGCCATGTTTACACACACACCTTTAAAGCATCCTGCAGCAACTGCCTCACAAGCCTCCTCGTAGAACTCTGAATCACATTCTCTACGAGCTATAACTGCCTGAACTTGTCGACTTACCAGATTTTTGCAACACAAAGGACAGGTCCGCAAGTTCCTCCAGAGCATCAAGCATGAGACCTAAGTTTTAAACAAAAACTAGATTCTCCAGATATTTTTTTGCTATGCCAGCAAATTTTGCCTTCTTTCCCTTTTAGTGAGAAATCAATTAATTTTTTCAAGAAGTGGCTATGGTTATGGCACAGGCTCATACACTGTGGCAGCTAGAGCCAACCCCACTTACATCAAGTACACATCCAATCCTATTAAACTGGACTTCCAGACCACTCACACAGTCAGCCAGCTCTCTCAAGCATTTCCATGACTGACCGTCCAGAGCATACCTTGAATCCAAAAATGATTTGAAGTGATTAACTTCACTGCAGCGTTTGATATCAGCCATGACCACTTCCAACTAGTGATTAAAACAATGCTAACTTATCAAAAGTGGAAATTATGTTTTTAATTTTGCAGCAACACCAGCCTTACTGCCTAACATGCCAGAGGCTCCATCTACACCTAAACCAATCCAGTTATCCTTGAGAAATTTCTCCGTGAACCCATGTGCTGTGAAACACTGCAGCAAAGCTAATACTACACCATCAGCATCATTGCTACCTAGTTCAACCAGATCAAGAAAAAATGTAACAGGACCAATGTTTGCATCAAAAGTTATGTGCAAGTAAATTATAAGACAAGAAAGTTTACTAAACTCATACGCTCACCAATTAAAACAGAAATTTGGTATTGCTAAGAAATGACACTAGAACACAAACTGTTTCATCTCCATCGATACGTGGTCTATTATGTCAGCACAAACAATATTGGTATGTAAAACACAACCCATATCCACACCATTTAACTGCTATGAAGTAATAAGGTCTGGATTGTGTGTGACCACCACCCAAATAAGAGGTAAAGTGCATGCTAACCTAATAACACTTATTGAGGACAGGGGTCTCAAATCTCCATGAGAGCCACATGACATGAGGACTAGGATATTGGCCCAAGGGTCACGTTACTGAAACCTTTTCATACAAGGAGTTATTATTAGAACTAGAGACAGCAGCGCTGGATAGGCTTATGACATCTTTCTAGGGGCCTGAACAAAACACACTTTTACTTTTAGAATTACTTCCATTCAAGATCCAAAGGGGAAACCATGTTAGTCCAGATCAGCCAAACAAACAAGGAGTCCTGTGGCCCTTAAAGACTAATTTACAGATTAACACCTACATTTGTTAATCTTTAAAAGTGCCACGGGACTTCTTGTTGGTTTTTGTTTGTTTGTTTTTCAAGATAGCAGTATCATTAGAAAGACAAAGAATAAGCAAATGAACACACTTAAATTTTGCATTATAAATCAGTAGTTCCCAACCTTTTTTGGATGAGGGACCAAAATACAGATTTTAAAACCTTGAAGGGCCACCAGTTTATTGAATTAAAATTAAATTAAAATTAATTAATTGAATTAAAATTGATTGCAATTAAAATTAATTGGGTTTAAATTTTAATTAATTGAATTTGAATTAATTTTAATTTGAAACTTAATTTTTAGAAAGGTTTTTTAAAACCTTTTAAAAACATTTTTAGTTAATTTTTTTTTAATGGAAGAAGAAAAGGAAAGAAAGAAGGGGTTGCTTGCATCCCCAAGCCCAGAGGAGAGGCAAGCAGCCAGAGCCCGGCTCCCAGCTGCATGCTGGGACAGGGCAGGAGGCAGGTTGGGCTGGGCCCCCCAGAACGGAGTCCCACATGGAAACCCACCCCACACCCCCAGTCCCCTTACAGACCCCAAACCTGAGTCTTGTCCAGCCTGGGCACTCTCTGGCCCCCCTGTTCACGCTCCCTGGGCTCCCCATTCCCTGGCAGCTCCTCAGCCCCAGCTCCTCAACCCTCCTGGTCCCCACCGACTCCCCAGCCCCTGACCCCCCCAGTTCCCCACCTGCTCCCCAGCACTACTGGTCCCAGCTCCCCGCCCCACTCTCCTCCGCCTGCCCTCCCCAACTTACCTGGCCAGAGAGCTGCAGGGGCATCTGGAGTTGCTCTGGCCAGGAGGCTGCTCCTGCCCTGAGCATGCTCTGTCTGAGCATGCTCAGGGCGGGAGATTTGAAAACTTCCCAGCCCGGCCAGCGGCTGCTGCTCCCAGCTGACCTGTGAGCAGCAGCCTGCTTGCAGGGCAGGGTGAAACAAGTGTTCCCCTGGAGTTTTCTGGTTTCCTGGGCCCCGGAACGCTGGCCCGTCAAATTTGTGGGCCCCTGAACAGCGTTCCGGCATACTTTAATCCCTGTACCTCTATTTGATATCCTGATGCTTATACATCCAAGGATGACAGTTGCTCTGTTAACTACCATAGGCCAGTGATTCTCAACTTCTTGTGGATTGTGACACCCTTGGTGGAATGTCATGACCTTCCAGGACATATAAGTCCACCTCTAGGTCGAATCCAGCCATCTCTCCAACTCTGCCACACTTACGTTATTCTGTCACCACACAGCAGTATCCCAACACAGTGGTTGAGAACCGATGCCATAGACTTCTAGGAGTACATTTTCATTTAGTTTCCTGACAAGTTACTCATCCTGAAAATGTGACCCATCCTGTTGGTGTATAACATAATTATTAATTAATAAAGCAGTGATAAAGATCTGAGTCCTTGGATATACTGTTTTATGTTCATGCAGATCTAATAGTGAATTTTTTTTCTTCTATCTTACAATGCCCCAATAAAGTGAAGCACTAGCATATTCTTATTTTTTAGTCAGTGGTATGTAAAAATGACCTTAAAGTTAGGCACATGCTTTCCTGAATATGAACTTTAGTGTTTGCCTGAATTCTTTCCTGAACCAGGGCTGAATTGATATAGGGGTTGAAGGTATGGCTTTCATGTGGCTCAAATTAAAGCCACCTTTACCTTTCCTTCCTGAGTCTCAGAGGAGTTCATCACCTAATATCTGGTTCTGTGGCCATGGATTTGATCCAGAGTGTTCAGCTTAGTCTGTGATGGAAGAGTTTCTTTGGAACTTTCTTTATTCAGTGTACACCTTGAACTATTCAAAACATGCACTAGGAACACAGTTCTATCAGCATCATGGAAAATTTGACACGCAATATTTTTAGCTGAACAAGCAAATGCATGTGGGAAGAGGAAGGACTCCTGCGGAGCATGGGTCAGTCTTGTCAATATCTATGTGTGGGTCTTTAATTTGTGTAACTAGCTGCTTTATGTGCTTCATGCTTGTAATTCTCTTTTCAGTTACTTTGGTTGGTCTGTTTTCATTGAGGAGTTAGTCTATTTAATTGCTGACACCTTGATTTATTTAGTTAGTTTGTTTACTGAAACTCATGTAGAATGTTGAGTTCCTTCTGGGATTGTTTTCACAAAGAGATCCTTCCAAACCAAGAGTGATGCATAGTAACAGTTGTAAGCCCTAGAGAGACTGGAGACTTACATTTTTATAAACTATGTTATCTGAATTGGGATTATGAGAGGACAATAAGATAACTAGTTATCTTTAAAGAAAAGCAAATACCTAATGTATAAAGATTTTTTTTTCCTCAAGAGAAGGAAATTAGACCACTAGTCTTTTTTTTTTTTAAATGAGGTTAAGATTTAATATCCATTTTCTGCATTTAGATTTGCATGTCTAATTGCTTGCACTTTCAAATGAATGTCATTTATGGCAATGGTCTGAATGCTGATTTCACAATAAACGCCATTCATTTCAAATACTATAATTTTACATTATCTGCTACATATTTCACATTATTTTTAAAGTGTCTTTATTTCATTTATCCAGACATAGGTGACACTAGTTCTGTATTAATTTCACACAACACTGTATTCTTGGTGTGCATTACAAAAGATGGTATTGTTTGTACCAGTAGGTATGAGCATCACTTCAGTGAGCCAACGCAGCAAATGGGCAAACATACTTTTGCTTGTACATCTATTTGTAAACAGTCCAAACATATTCTTTATTCTTTTGTATGGATTATCACCACAGATTTTGGCTGTTGATCAGTATTAGTAAAAACAAGTTGAAAGGAGTTATGGATGCACCCATTCTAAATCAGCCAAGAATAACTAGGCAATGAGAAAAGGACAAGAATGCACTGTGTTTACAATAATTTTAAAACTAGGAAAACATTACTAATAAATCCATCATTATGACTCAGAGGAGAGAAATTCCCTGGTTTGCTAGCAGTTGTGTTTTGAAAGTTGTGAGGGGTTGGCTGTCTGTCTAGGAGGGAGGCCACGCCATCTTGCTATGGTGCTTCTGTGAGGACAGCAGTTCACAAGGGGAGCTCTGGGCCCTCCTGCAGGGGCAGAGCGAACAATGGCACCAAGCCCTCAGGCTAGACAGGGCAATTATGTAGTGACTCATAAGCAGGGGCGAACACCAACATGCTCTCCTGACCTATGATGCGATAGCTGCCACCCCAAGGGTGGATTGGCAACAGAGGAGGATGTGGGGGGCCCCACCCCCATCCTACTCCACTGGGTCCAAGCCAGGGCCTTCAGAAAGAGTGGTAGAGCCTTCCACCACTGGGTTAGTAGGGCTCCAGCCGAAACACACCAACATGGCATGACACAGCACAATCAGAGTATTGTCCGGTTCCCCAAGCTACTTCCTATCTCCCCTTTCCTGGAGTACTTGGGCTTCAGGGTCTTCTTTCATCTCTCTGGAGTAAATGGCATGTGGTAACCCAAACGGCTCCTTGGTGCCCCATGTAGCAGGCAACTCCTTCAGATCCCCAGCAGTAGGTAGCTGCTGCAGCTCCTCTGGTTTACAAGTGGTAGGCAGCTCCTCTGTTGGCATGGGCACTGACAGGGGAAAGACATTATTCTCCTCTGTCAGCTCCAGCCACACTGAGATAGAGGGCTCCCCATTTATAGTTCTGGTCCCACCCTTCTACTTCTGGTGGGGCAGGTCTGGGTGTCCTGGCTCCACCCCCTTGGGTTGGGGTTCCTTCCCGTCTGTTTCCAAGCAAGGCCAAAAGTAGGTGAAGAAAGAATCATGCATGAATTATATTGGATCTGACCCTGATTCAGTAAGACTTAAATACATGCTTTATTAAATGCTCTGCTAAATTGTGGGTTCTAACTGCAGTCACAGTCCAGATTTCCACACGTCCATTTACTTTGATTGGGCACGAATAAGTGTTTAATTTACAGCAGTTGTCATCTATGTTGGGAAACAGAGGTCATGCCCCTGTTACCCACAGTTAGCATCTCAGTTTCTGGAAGAGCAGTACGATGTCCATGCACTTCTAAGTTTATTATATGGGGGGGCAGGAGTGGAGGCAAGAGGGTTTGATTGTCAGCGTCAGAAGCAGGTGATCTGTCCTCAGAAATTTCAGAGGTCAGTGAGGATGCTCCAGTGAGTCACAGAGCTATCTGTGGTAAAGTCGTGTAGCTGAGCTCTTTCTGCCCCACAGTAGCAATTGCCTCAGATCACACATTGGAACACGGAAGCCCAGGGCATGAGAGAGGCCATGCAGACAAGTTAAGGGAGTTTCTGGCTGTAATAAATTTCCCAAGTATTCCTTGCTGTGAGAATGTGTCTCCCACCTCCTGGACCTGTAGACATCCCATTATGAGGTATAGGATAGGGACATATGGTATGAAGGCATCTGACACCTGCCCCTGCCCCCCTCCAATTTGCAGTGGTGAAATCTATGTATGGAGGTTTCTACCAGATGCTGATCCTGGGAAAACAATAGGACCCTTCTTTCAGCTCGAGCCCGAAATGATGGGTTTTGAAGAATTACTGTATTCTGCAACATGATTCTTCCACTGAAGTGATATAGACAAGTACTTTATTCAACAAGAATGTGTACGCTGTCAGATTCTACATCTATACCTTTCTGGATGTTCTTTCACAGGCTTTTAATCTCTGCTAGGTCATCCAGTAATATGGATGGGTTGTTGGGTGTTTTTGATTGTTTGTTGTTTTGGGGTGGGGGGTTGCTTTTTTTTTAAATAGACCTATGCATGTACGTCCTTCAAAAAATGTTAATGTGTAGCTCCACAAGACTGGCATTCTTCTTTGTTTTCTCTTATTTTCCTAGCTTTATTATGGTGTTATCATTTTTGAGCTGGTTAGTCGTGGTTTGTTTGTGAAAAGTGAGTTCCTTTTCCCTCTAGTTGTACTGAGTTGTTTATCTGAGTGCTGCACTTCTGCTTTTATATTGTTGTTGTTCCTGGTCTATAACCTGCTGAGCCCCCTATCTCTGATTCAACAAAGCATTTGAAGCACATGCTTAATTTTGAGCATCTACTCATGCGCTTTGCTGGTTTGGGACTAGGTTGCTCAGAGTGAATCTTAGCTGGTTTGATTTTTGAGACCTCCATTTCTTTAATTTTTGTAAGAGGCATTAAAGTACACTTCTGCTTTGAAAAGTCAGTTTATCCACCCCCTTTACTTCCAATCCATTGAATAATAAAGCAGGGAACTTTTTCTGACAGACTTGGAAGATCCACACTGATGGCTGCAGTGAAGGCGCAGCACTGACTCTGCTGTTGTCTGCACCAACTTGTAGTGTTCCCTTTCACACAAGAGCATTTGTTTTGAATAAAGCAAATATCAGTGCCATTTTTGTAAACTCTTTGACAAAAAGCCCAAGAAGGTGACTGCAAACTTGACTGCACATACCCTATGTTGATGCATGTATCTAGATAGATTCATTTTCTTCCATGTTGAGCCTCAGCTGGCAGTGGGACATCCAAAATGAGATGTCAGAGAGAGAGAATCAGATGTGCAAGGATGCGGTTAAGAAATGAGATGTGGCTATCTCTATACTGAACAAAGTGGTGGAGATGACCATGAGAGTGTAATCAGCAATTGAAAAGAGTGTTGGACTTTTGTCTCTCTGTAGTGGTTAGTCCATATAAGAGGTTAAGAGGGCACAGCCTCATGCATTTAGATTCTGGGTTTAAAATCTGCTCATGACTCAATGTCAGTTACAAGAGGAGATGTTTTCTAGGGAACAGAAACTGGAATTTTGAGGATTATTATGGAGAAGGCACCAAAGAATTAGGGGGAGAACTAGGATAAGTCACAGCAACCAGGGAGGAGATGGAACTCAAGAGGAGGGCTTGTTTAGCTTAACCAAAAGAAGGCTGAGGGGGGATATGATTGCTCTCTACAAATACATCAGGGAGAGAGAGGAATTATTTGAGTACAGCACCAATGTGGAAACCAGAACAAATGGTTATAAACTGTCCATCAAGAAATTTAGGCTTGAAATTACACGCAGGTTTCTAACCATTAGAGGTGTAAAGTTCTGGCATAACTTTCCAAGGGGAGTTGTGGGGGCAAAAACCATAACTGCTTTCAAATCTGAGCTTGATAAATTTATGGAAGGGATGGTATGATTACCCTATTTTGGAAATTGACTGATATTTGGCTACGTTTGGTGGATTTACAAGTGACCTAAGAGGGGAGAGTATGTGGGGTGGGTTCTGAGTTATTACAGAGAATTGTTTCTTGGATAACTGGCTGTTGAGAGTTGCCCATGTGCTCAGGGTTTAACTGATCGCCATATTTGGGGGTCGGGAAGCAATTTTCCCCCAGGGCCGATTGGCCTGGGCTCTGGGGGTTTTTCGCCTTCCTCTGTAGCACAGGGCATGGTTCACCTACCGGTGAATTCTCTGTATCTTAAAGTCCTTAAACCATGATATAAGGAGGTAAATAACTCAGTCATAGGTTGGTGGCCTATTGCAGGAGTGGGTGGGTGAGGTCTTGAGGCCTGCATTTTGCAGGAGGTCAGACTAGATGATCGTACTGGTCCCTTCTGACCTTAAAGTCTATGAGTCTATGAGGGTGTGATCATCCATGTCAATGGCAATGGATAGGTTGAGGAAAGATGTCTTTAGATTTGGTCAAGGAGAGGTTAATGATAACCTTGGAAGGGGAGGATTTTGTGGGATGAAAGCTACCCTGCCTGTGATAAAGGAGAATATCAAGGCCAACACACTCTCTAAATTTGTAGTCTGTATTCCATTTTAATCTACATGCAACCACAAAAATGACAATTGTTTGGTGAATTGCACAGCTGGAAGTGACTGGTGTGATTGATGCTGCAGTATAGTTTTCATTATAACGCTCTGTTCTCCAATGTGGTTTTTAAAAAAGTATTTTTTATTTGAGGTGAAATTCTCAATATATGGTCGTAGGCCAAATGGGATTTTCTAAAGATATATTTTAAACGTGGAATATTAAAGCAAAATCCCTTCAGCCATTTTGGGGTTATAGAAGAATTGGATGAAAGTAAAGTGTCCCCCCTGTAAAGATTCTAACCAGATATTTTTTTAAGCAGCCTAATGCAAAAGTGAATGAAATTTCAAACTTTAAATTTGGATTGAGGATGTGTTCCTGGACTTCATTTTGCGGGGGTGGCAAGGTGAATCTTGAGTTATCACAAACTGCACACTGAGCGTAAACAGTGGAAGGTTTTCTTAAGTGTGTAGGGACATGTCTACAGTATAAACTTTTGCAGATGCAAGCTACTTTGGCAAGAAGCCACTGTAGTTAGTATATCACTTGTGCGCGTGCATACTCACAAGGGGGTGTTATTTTGACTGACCTATTTTGAAAACCCCACAACCCTGTGCAGGACTTGTTGCTGTCTACCATCTCTGAATGAAGCACAGAATCTGCACAGCTCTGCACTATGAGTGTTGCAAACACAGCACAGTACACATGATCTTCCAGTATTTGCAGAGCCGCAAGAACAGCCACAGGAACCCTGGTGATTTCCTGGAGGGCAAGTTGTTGGTAGCATTCATGGAAGAGCTGAAAATGGTGGAGCACTGGTTCTGAGCCTGAGAGACAAGCACTAAGTGGAAGGACCACATCATAATGCAGGCTTGGGATGATGAGCAGTAGCTGTGGAACTTTTGCATGCGCAAGGCCACATACCTGGATCTGGGTGCTGAGCTTACCCCAGCTTCCAGTGCAAGGACACCAAAACAAGAGCTGCACTGGCAGTGGAGAAGTGGTGACCGCACTGTGGAAACTTGCAGTGCTAGATGATTGTGGAGTTGGAAAAATCCACTGTTTCAATAGCATGCAGGACATAATAGTTGAATTTGCAGCAGTGGGGTTCCTGAGCTGGGATGGGGCAATAGATTGCATGCATAACTGTTTTGGCACCAGACCACCTTGCCCCAGAGGACGTCAGCAGAAAGGGCTGTTTTTTACAATTGTTATACATACACTGGTGGATCTATGGGGACACTTCACCATGAGTGTGAGCTGGTCAGGGAAAGGTGCATGGTGCTTGCATCTTTAAGAATGCAGGATTTTTCAGACAGCTTCAAGAAGGGATCATCTTTCCTGATCAGTGATTATCAGTGGTGGTATTGAAATGCCAGTAGTCATCCTGTGTACCAAGCCTCCCTCTGGCTACTCTGGCTCATGAAATTGTACACTGGCCATCTTGACAGTTTCAGGGAAAAATTCTGCAAGTACAGAATGATAGTGGAATGTGCTTTTCGTAGATTGAAGGGACGCTGGCGTTGTTTATTCATCCTATTGGATCTTAGTGAGAAAAATATCCCAATGGTTATAGCTGCCTGTTGTGTCTGGCATAATATCTGTGAAGCCAACAGGGAAATAATTGCAGCCAGACTGGGAAGCAGAAGTGGAGCAGTTCTTTGCTGAGTTGGAACAGCCAGACTCCAGACTATTAGAAGAGCTCATTGCAGAGCATACAGCTTGGGGAGTCTTTGAAAGATCATTTCAGCAATAATCCATGCGAATGCCTTGTGGTGTGCTGTACTTGGCCCAGCAGTGTGTTGCCTGCTAGAAATTAATGTGCTGTGAGCACCACACTATGAATAGAACACTGACAGGGTACCTATTAATGCTGTAGAGCTTCCTGTAAATTTTTTATTATTTCCTTGTGTTTGTCACTGATCTTACAGGTCCACTTCCACAGGTTATTTCCAAGGCCACCAGGTATGATGCAGCATCTGTTGTGACCTAACAAAGATTCATTTATTTTCCAAACAAAAAAGTTGTATTGAGTAATGAAAAAACAATGCACAAGTTAATAAAAAAAAGGTAAAACCTTAGTGAATTTAGGACAGAATGTAATGTGATTGTCCCTCAGGGTGGAGTGACAGGGATGGGAATGTGGTCCCTGATGCCATGTGATGTGCTGAGGGGGGATGTAGAGAGGTGCAATGCTACAGTTCTTCATGGACTGCAAAGGGAAGTGAGTCTGAGATTGTTGAACCTGTAGGTCCATAAGAATCTGCAGCATCTGTGTTGGCTGCTGGATAAGCCCCATTATATGCTGGTTCATCTCCCTCTCCTTTACAGGCTGGAATTCCTGGCCTTTCCTCCTACCCACTCTTTCCTTCTCTATACAGTCTGTAATATTCATCCTCCATGCACTCTGTTTGTGATCTGATGCAACAATGGCTTGCAGGATCTCACGGAGTGTGTCATCCTGAGTGCTCCTTTCTTCCCCCTTCTCCCCCCCCACCCCCACCTTCCCTCCTCATCTGGCTCAGGTGATCTGCAGATGGAGAGGTTGCAACAGCCACAACTATAGATAAACTGAGGTACTTTTGTCATTATGGTCACAATAGAAGTCTGAAGTTAAAATTCATAACGCCCTTGCCTTACTCCCAAAAGATTTTAAACAAGACTTTCTTATTAACTCTTCTGGTTCCCACTGATTGTTCACGGTGCCACTCATAATACCGGCCATGTTGCATGTTGTCTGCCAGAGTGAGGGAAATCAGGAGGATATTGCTCAGTTGCATGAAATTATATGGGAGTATAGGACAATCGCACTGAATACTAGCACTGTTTTCCACAAGTGATGGTGATTTTAGCTGATATCTCACTCTTGAGGTAACAAAAAGGTGCAGAGAAGACAGCTGCCACTAGCATCCCAAAATCTCCAGGTCCCTTCTGTTGCTAGCCTCCTTCTGTATTGCAATGGTGCCTGCCAAAGTTATTGCCAACTCTTGTGGGAAAGTGTCTGATCGTGCTGGAAGAAATAGAAACCCTCCGAAGAAGACCGCACAGTGGAAGTTTCATCATATTCTTTCAGGAGGATTCAGGGACCTCTTGTGCAGATAAACAAACTGGCCTGCCTCCCCGGGAATGAAAACCTGATAAATGTACCTCTCTTTGTTGTACCTCTTCTAGTATGAGCAAATTAATGAAAAATCAGTAGTTGTTGGGAGAATAAAAGTATACATTTACTTGAGGTTCCTTCCCCTGCATTGAGATCGCCCATGCTTGGCTGCTGGGACTGAATGAACTGCAGTGAAGTTTCAAACAGGTCAAGGCCCAAGGCATAGCTGGAACCTTTAGTCACATGTCCCTCCTCCTTCTCCTCCATCTCCTCTTCCTTGCTGGTCATTCCAGGGCTAGTAACTCAGGGTTCTTGGAGATATCCATGGGGATGTATAGGGAGGTGTGGTCTCTGCCAAGTATGGCAAGCAGCTTTTCTTTAAAAGAGCAGGTCTGTAACTTGGCACCAGATTGTTTGGTGCCTCCTTGGTGTTCTTGTATGTCTGCCACAGGTCCTTCACTTTTACATGATGCTGCTCCTGGTCCTTATTGTACTCTTCTCCTGTATCCCCCAGGCAATCTGCTTGTCGATGTTGATGTTTCTGTAACTGTGCTTGCACAGCCTCCTCTTCCCACAGGCCCAGAAGATCCAGTATCTCCCGACAACTCCAGGCATCAGTGTGTCTGGAGCGTGTAGCCAGCCTGGTCAGCTGGGCCATTGTACACAGCAATGGGGAGTCACTAGCTGTCCTCACCAAGCTGAAGAACCCAGGAAAAGACATTTAAAAATGGGTGATATTTTAAGGGGGGAATGGCTTCTCTTTTTCAGAACCCCTGAGGTGGTGGAGTTGTGACCAACGTGGTCAGAGCTGGGCATTGCGGGGCAGCTGCTAGAACACTGTTAGGGTTGACACATTAACATGGTTGTCTACGCTTGCACTGCATTGGTTGCTGTACATAACCATGACTCAGCACTGCTCTGGGAGGTGGTCTTGCTGGGGTGTAACAGGCACTTTCACTGGTGGAAGGCAAATTGAAGCATAGATCCGCATGCAATTTGATCAATGCAAGGCAGTTTGTGTCAACTTAAATTTTCAGTACAGGCCAGGCATTGGTCTGCATTTGTTGATGGAAAAAACTTTCATAAGGGCTACTCATCAATGCCAGTGTACTTGTGAGTGAGTTACACATGCTTATTGCGCCTAGTCTCTTCCCCCCACCCTTAAAAATAAAAACTACAAAATTAAATGGGAAGAAAAGCTGACCATCCAACCTTAACACTGCACAGCATACTCTAAAGACAGGAGATTGCAAAATGTAAGGTTGCTTCAGCAATGTTAATTCAGCCACATTGCACGTAGAAGATCTGATCCAAAGTCCATTTAAATCAGGGGTTGGCAACCCAAAAGATAAGAAGAGCCACTTAAAAAAATTCCTTCAATAACCAAGTGTTTTGAGAGCTGCAATGGGTGTAACCTCCTGGTAGGGGGTGGGAGGGCTGGGCCAGGGTGTCTGCCGCAGGGTCCCCTGGCGGGGGCAGGAGAGCCCAGAACCAGGAGTGGGCTGCCCATAGGGTCCCCTGGTAACAGGGGAGGAGGGAGGAGAGGGAGAAAGAGGCTGGAGTTAGGAGCCCAGAGCCACAAGGAGGCAGCCAAAGAGCCGCATGCAGCTCCGGAGATGCAGGTTGCAGACCCCTGATTTAAGTCAATAGTAAGTTTTCCATTGACGTGACTAGGCATTGAATCAGGCCCATATATCCTTTTCTATTGCTTTCCCCTTGTTCATGTATACCATAAAATATACCAAGGTTTACATATAATATGCAAAATGTGCACTGTGACTGATAAACCATCCTGCCCATGCCTCACAACAGAGAGACTGGAATCATCCAAAGATCATAAATATATTTTCAGCTTACTGGTAGAGAAAACATAGAGAAAATTGTTTGTTTTTTAAATGTGTTTGCGACTAAATTATTGGACATATTTTATAGTAATCTATTACAGGAAAGTGCCTCTTACTAATTAACAAAAAGTTATAGTTTAACTAATGAGTTAATTGGTGCAAACTATTCAATTTAAAATGTTCTCAGACTATTTCACTCTTCTTTAATTCTCATGTTTTCAAAGAAGAATGAAGCAGTTGACTCTTGACAAAACGTATCCATGTGGGGGTGAAAAATAATATCCGCATAGTGAACTTAAGGCATGTCCCTGGAGCTACAAATTTAGGAAACCTATAATCAATTTTTCACTTATTGCGCTCTGTTTGGTGGGGGGCAAGCAGAGGGAAGTGTGCTGCAGGCAAAGCATCCTTCTTTGCTTTTATTTTTCTTTCAATAAATCAGCCAGTGTTCGGTGTGGCTCCAAAAGGTTTTCATTTCTGGATTAAAAAAGCGAGCAGCAGGTAGCTGTGACGCAGGTTCTGCACAGACACTGAGCTGAACACACCTTAAACTAACAGAGGGTGAAAGGTGGTAGTGTTTTGAGCTGAATCTGTGTTTTTAGACGAGGCAGCACCTTTTCTATAAAAGCACGTTTATACCGACTCCTTAAGAAGTTTAGACTGGAGGGCTGTCTCCAAAAACTGGCCCCTCCTTCTGCCAAGTCCCATATGTTTGTCTTGGCAGGAGTGCAGTGTCTGCTTGGCCGGCGCTGGGATATTAAATTGATGGAACACAGAGCTCTTGATACTTTTCAGTGGGGCTTCTATTAGAGGCAGGATGGAGTTCTGTCAGCCACCTGCAATTGTCCAAGGGGGAAAATGGGAGAAATAAGGGGAGAAAGCCCTGAGAGCATTTTCAATTTCATCAATATGATGGTTGAGGGAAGCAGCAGCATTTTTTGTTAAAAAATTTGGTTCCACCTATACAATTGTGATCCCTGTATTCTGCCTCCACCCAGTATATATAGAAGGTGAAATAAATGACTGCATTGGGTGTAACTACTTAAGTTCAGACAATCTGGTTTTGTAGCTATATCTTGTCATATATCGGGAATGAAGATATGTAAAAGATGTCTCTTATACAAAATAGACCTGTATTGAGAATGGTTTTATAAAACAAAGCTTCAGCCAACGATCTCAAAGCACTTTGCATACATCAGTATGAGATTTCAACCTCGTACTATCATCATGCCTACGTTACAGAAACACAGGCTGGGTAGAGCGCAGTTAAGCGGTTTGCTTAAGAAAATCCATGGCAGGGTGAGAATAGATAACAGGTTTCCCCACTCTCAGACTTATGCTATAAAATAGATGTGAAAGCAATTATATGTATTGCATATATTTCATTTGTAAGACAGCTGCGGACCGTGGTCTATTAGTATCAAAGTTTATTGCCATGTAGGGAAATCAGAGTGATAGGGGGCAGGTTGGGTTCTTCACTTCTGTTCTGATGGGAAGTGAGAGTGCTATGCGGGCACTAATTGCACTCCATTGAGGCTTTAGTGAGTGGAGTGCCTTCCTTTGTCATCTAATGATCCGTATGACCAAAACTGTGCTATGGATGGATGCTCTCTAGACCGAACCAAGGCTAGTCCCCATCAGACAAAAAATCAAGAACGTCTAAGAATGGAGAGAAAAATAGAGAGGCTCCGAGGACCCTCTGGAAAAATAAAATATCTTAAAACTATATACGGCCACTATTGCAAGCTTAAATACCACTTCATCCTTTGTGCCAGGTTCTGCTGTCACTTGCACACAGCCAACTGTAGTGTCCTGCTTCTCTTCTTCCCTGTCTGAAAAGCAAATGGCTCAGAAAACTCAGAAACCAAACCCAAAGTATTCTGTGGGATCTATTTGCCCCCATGGTTATGATCAAAGAATCTCATTTTAGGGACTACTCATCTCACAAGCAGAAAAAAGTTGGTGAATGGTGTGACTCATAGTGCCTTTCTCCCAGGGGACGGAGCGTCTCCATGTTCCAACCCATTATGTCAAGAATGGGGAGCACTCCTCCACGGGTCTGTTTGCCATCTCTTTGAATTTCAAGCCTTGCTGGGTTGCAGCTAATTGCTGGTTTCTCAGGCAACTCACAGATGGTTTTGCAATCTGATGGTACTGTGGTTCCCTGACCCCTCACCTTCACAGATTCCAACCACCAGCTTTCTTGTCATGTCTCATTATGTTCTTATTGCTTTAGCTCATAGACTCAGCTTTCCACAGACAGGCAGTGGAGCCATGCTAAGTTCATTAATGTGATCTCACAGAGGCAGTTAGTTGTTAGTCTGACAGCATAAAAACTTTTCATGCAAGTTTACCAGCACAGTCATTCAGTCAAAATATCAGGGATTTTCCTGATAGTCAGGGTAGAGAGAGGAAAGGAGGAAACAACTTTCATATAAAAATTTGAAAGCACTGAAATCCCATTTTTCAAAAGAGACTTAGGAAAACAAGTTTCATTAAATGTTTCATTGGACTTAGAAGTCTAAGACACTTAAGTGCTTTTGGAAAGTGTAACCTGGATTTTTTTTCTTTAATAGCCACTGTCTTAATTAGGAGGCTTTCTCCAAATGGTGTCCTCTGGTATGAATCAGAAGATTGTTTTATCCAGTTTCTCTCCACCTGTCTCCAGTGAATGAGAGCCTATAGCATTTCTTATATACCTAGCAAATAATAAAATTGCTAATTGGAGAGATCTAAGGACTTTCATCCTGTGAGGAAGTGGACCCAGGTAGACAGGGTTCCACATTTAAGCGTCTTGAAGCTTTCTTGGTAGAAGGTACCTCATCTCCTTTGACCCTCCACTTCGACCGCATATGTGATTCACTGTGTTTACTTGTCATTTTCCTGACTGGCTCTAAGCCTTTTTGTATTGTTCCTTTGTTGATCTGTTTTTAGTGCATCAGTTAAAAAAAATCTGTTCCATTTTAAGGTTAGTTTTTGAGGCTGAGCAACTTTAATTTTTATTTAAACTTTAGTTAGTTTCATCAGCTGTTAGTCCTTTCATATTTCAGTTCTTCATAGTAAAACCATTGTATATGGTGCCCCAAAGTTATCTCTCTAGATTACAAGGTGTCTTTCGCAGTGCATCCAGGAGAGGCTCTATGAATTTTGCTTTGCAGATCTGTTTCAGAAGCCCTATACATTAAATAGAGGTTCTCTTCAGAGATGTGGAGGCATACTGTATATTTGCCATGAAGTCTAATTCTCTCTATTCACATAGACCAGCAGAGTCAGTATAAAGGTAGAGACCAAGACAAATTGGAGCATCGGGCCAAAAGAAATCTCATGAGGTTCAACAAGGACAAGTGCAAAGTCCTGCACTTAGGATGGAAAAATCCCATGTACTGCTACAGGCTGAGTAGCAGCACTGTAGAAAAGGACCTGGGGATTATGGTGGACAGGAAGCTAGATATGAGTCAACAGTGTGCTCTTGTTGCCAAAAAGGCCAATGGCATATTGGGCTGCATCAGTGAGAGTGTTGCCAGCAGATGGAGGGATGTGATAATTCCCCTCTATTCGGCACTGGTGAGGCCGCATCTGGAATACTGTGTCCAGTTTTGGGCTCCCCACTACAGAAAGGATGTGGACAAATTAGAAAGAGTCCAGCAGAGGGCAACGGATATTATTAGGGGGCTGGGGCACATGATTTACGAGGAGAGACTGAAGTAACTAGGCTTATTTAGTCTGCAGAAGAGAAGACTGAAGGGGGATTTGATAGCAACCTTCAACTACTTGACGGGATGCTCCAAACAGGAGGGATCTTAGCTGTTCTCAGTAATAAGAGAGGACAGAACAAGGAGCAATGGTTTCAAGTTATAGCTGTGGAGGTCGAGGTTGGATATTAGGAAAAACTTTCTCACTAGGAGGGTGGCAAAGCACTGGAATGGGTTACCTAGGGAGGCGGTGGAATCTCCATCTTTGGAAACATTTAAGGCCCGATTAGACAAATCCCTGGCTGGGGGGAGTGGTCGTGATTTAGTGGGAGTAGTCCTGCATTTAGCAGGGGTTGGACTAGATGAGCTCATGAGGTCCCTTCCAACCCTAAGATTCTATGATTCTATATGGTGACATCTTAAAAATGAGCTCCATTTCATGGAAGTAACAAGAGAAGGCAAGGGACCCTGTCTTCCTGTTTGTATCTTCCCTCACCTGATGGATCTGTGTTCTTACAGTGGCCTCTGGGTGCAGCCAAATGGTGATGGTGCCCCCGTGAGCTTGTAGTCTAAGAGCATGAGTTGGTACAGCACAGTACAACACAAAGATAACAAGCATAAAATATGGTGTGGTCTATCCACACGCTTTTTCAGCAGTGTGTGTGAGGTTTGGCATTCATCCATGAACTGCCCATTCAGGCAGGCAGAGGCAGGTCCAAAGTCTGGCACGGGAAGGAGACTATTTAAGCTTCTTTCTGATAAATCCTTTAGAGCAGTGTTTCCCAAAATAATTTGGCCATGGAACACTTTTGGGCTTCAAATATATTGACCCGGAAGGGGAGGAGCGGGGGTTTCATACTGAAAAACTGCTGTACATACTGCTCAAAAGTTGATTTATAATAATTTCATATTCAATATTTTAGATGGAAAAATAACACTTATTCACATTGCACGGAACACCAGTGTTCCCCGGAACACAGTCTGGGAAACACTCCTTTAGAGCATAGGGCATAAAGGGGTGAGGGCAGTGAAAAGAGCAGTCTTGCTTATAATAATTTGATGGCGAGGAATTGTATTTTGGTTTTTTAGTATGCAAAGCAATGAAGGGATTTAGGAAGAAGGAGAAACATTGTCTGAATGTCTGAGGCAGCACCATCTTGGCAGCAGAGATGACCTTAATCCTTGTGTCTTTGCAGCTGGCTCCAAGGCATTCTGTATGTTGGGGACCTGCTGTGTCATAATGTGTATATTGTACTTCTGCTTTGTATATAAACAGTCCCTTTACCTCTGAGCCAGCTTTGGGGAGTCGTAACAGAAGTCTATTAAATAATATTTCAGTTCCATAGAACTTGATACTGAAGATATTTAAATTTCAAAGTAGGCTTCTATATATCAACATAGGAAAAGGATCAATTTAAGAACCCAGTTGACAGGCAACTTTCTTGGGCTTCACCACCAGCTTTATGACAGATTCATTAAAAGCTACAAGAGTGAGATGATTCCAAGAAAATGTTAATGTTTTTTATTAATTAGTTAATTAAATAAGTTGCAGGCTGGTATTGTTAGATATTCAAATAGCTTTTATCTGGTTTACTTTTGCTTTTACTGCTGTAGTGGTACAGTGGATCCACTATGGTAAAACAGGGGTTAACTGGCCTGAGGGTGGCAGCCAATCAGGGACCAGCTGCCCAGTATCTAAAGGGAGCTGTAGGGCAAGCAGTTCAGTCTGGCCTAGACAGCCAAATAGTAGGTACTCTGGGTGGCTGGCTGGCTGCAGTGAGCCGGTACCCCGGAGAGCTATGAGTGCAGGGCTGCATTGGGAGCTGAAGGGCACCAAGGAACCAGAAGACAGCGGACTGCGGCAGAGACTGGAGTGGAGGTCCAGGGGCAAGAAGCCAAGGAAGGGACAGTGGCTGGACTGCATGATGGTGGAGGATTGCATGTGACTGGGGCTGCAGAGAAGATGGCCCAGGGAAGTGACTGTAGTGAGATGCAGAAACTGGAGGGAGACAGAAAGCCTCGGTGGAGGCACTTAGAGTGCCTGGGCTGGGGCCTGGAGTAGAGGGCAGGCCCGGGCCCCTCCCAGCTCCCCCAGAGCACCAGGAGCACTACAGGACTCCTGGGCCATTGACTTGGTAGTGGCCAGGAAGAGGGAGAAAGACTACACCCTGGAAGGAGTGGACTTAGGGCTTTGCTGGATGTCTAAGACCCAAGAGGGTGACTCAAGGCCAGAGTCTGGTGCATGGAAGGGGGCGGAGCACAGACCAAGTGGTGGTCTTGAGCATTCCCCAGTACCACCACCAGGAGGCGCCCCTCAGGTGGATCGAGTGCTGCCAACTGCCTTACAACTGGTCTTTTAGCATAGGTACATATTTAGCTGTTTTCACTAAAGATAAACTTCAACCTGATGGCACTCATTGGAGAAGTCCTTTATTTTTCCTTCAGAGGAGAAAAAAGCCATGGAAAATAGTTTATCTTATTACCTGATGCTTTAAATATAATTCTGGAGCACTCCCCCGTCTGTCCAGTGTGTTGTCTTAGTGACATGAAAACATTGCGCACAGGAAATAGCAATGCAAAATTCAGTGGCACATCAGCACCGTGAGTAGGGCTAGTGCTCAGCAATGACTCTTCCTGTAGCCCTTTGTGATGCAGTTTGCTAAGGCAGCGGACTCAGCGTGCATGGAGTGGAGTTCAGGCAGCCTTGAGATACAGTTTAATTCACAAATAATGTTATAGAAAAGCTTCCTCTCCTTGCTAAAGCCCAAATAGAGATACAGAAGGCTTTTCATGTCCATAGTGTACAAAACACAAACAACTCCAAAACAACATTGCGCTCAACAGAACTGGCATTAAAAATAAAGCAGGATTTTCCTCAGCCACTTATCAGACAAGGGCCTGCTTCAGCCTTCTGGGTTGATGAGAAAGCAAAAAATCACTTCAGAGTTGTCTTTACCCTCCATCTCTCTGACTTGCATCCCAGGTCTTGGCAGCTTATATCTTGCCCCTTCTGGGAATTAGCTGCAGTTCCTCGGCACTGCTCAGTAGCACTCCAGCAAGCACCTCTGTGGATCTAACCACCCTGGAGAACAGGATGAATTGGCTGTTTATGGTGGAAGGAGAGGATTAATGCTCTCTCAGGAAAAGCCTGTGTGTGAGATCCAACCATGTTGCGCTGCCCTGACTTTGAGGTGCTCTTACTCCCATGAGCACTCCTCTTGCCTTTAGCAGCACCGCTCGTGTGAGCGTCCGCTGTTTCATTAGACGTAGATGATGTGGCAGGCAGGCAGACTTGTAGGAACTGGAACCTTAATGAGCATGCCTGGAGGCCACTGTTACCTGCTGAGAGGCCTGTATTTGGTCATTAGCAATCTGGCTGCCACTTTGCATCGCTGAGCCTCTGGTATCACCACAAACTTGGTCTCTCCTGAATCTTAACTTTCACCAGTCCCAGTCGGAATACTACACTCACCTATGCAATTAATGTTGCGTCTTTGAACTTTGATTCTTTTTTGAATTTATCTTATTCCAGGTAGGGCTGGAAGGACCAACTCACTGATCCAAACAAGCAGACCTCCTCTCCCCTGGTATATATTTTCTATAATCTGGGCCTAGATACCTTTTAATTAATGAGTTTGACAGACTGTACAATGCTCACCATTGAAAATTCAGTCCTTACAAGGAGTTTCTACTCTAAGCTGAAATAAACACCTTAAACATACCACATGGAACCAACACATTATGCACACTTCAAACTACCTTTGTTTTTTCTGTTCTAAGCTTAGGGAAAACTGAGTATCAAAGATATCACTGGCAAATCTTGGCTTTATGATGGCAGCCATATGTGAGCTGTTCCGCTGTCTCATTGTCCTTACCGTCAGATGCTGGAGGGTGGGGTTTTCTGCTAAGTCCCAAGAGACTTATGCTCCCAATTGTCTTTGAAATCAAGGGGAGTTTAACATCAGACATCAACTGCTTTTGAAAGTGCCATCCAGAAAGTTCCCCTAATATTCAAGAGAGGCATATCTGTTTTTAATCTTCAACCCCTGACTCCTTGTCTTACTGCTTCAAATCAAGGGTCCTTTTCTCTCTTCCATTATTATCCTTTGCATATTTGTTTTAAAAATGCTGTTGATTTTTGGCTAAATAAATATAATTCCTTAGGGTAGCTTTCTTTGTTAGGTTATTTTCTTGAGCCTTTTTATCATTTTGGATTCTCTTGTCTTTTTTTTTTTTTTTTTTTTTTGTCTCTCTACTTGAGGCAGAGAAAGTATTTGACTTTACCAGCATAAGATGATGTGGTCATACATCTACTCTACATCTATAGGGATCAGAGTAAAACTGACCTTCACAGTGACTTTTTATTCTGGACACGGCACCTGGCACTACTCCCAGTTAGTCAACAGGGAATTTTATTTTCAGTTTATATTCTGTCATTACCTCTGGATTATAGAAATGTAGAAATCCAGGACTGGAAGGGACCTCAAGAGGTCATTTAACCCAGACTCCAGCACTGTGGTAGGCCCAAGAAAATCTAGACCATTCCTGACGGGTATTTGTCCAACCTGTTCTTAAAAACCTCCAATGATGGGGATTCCACAACCTCCCTTGGAAGCCTCTTCTAGAGTTTAAATACCCTTAGAGTTAGGTTAATATTAGAAAAACCTTTTGAATCTCCCTTGTTGCAAATTAAGTCCATTACTTCTTGTTCTGCTTTCAGTGGACATAGAAGGACATTGATTACTGTCCTTATAACAGACCTTAACATACTTGAAGGCTGTTATCAGGACCCCTTGGTCTTCTTTTCACAAGACTACAATACCCAATTAGTTTGGATTAACATATGATGGAATCGCTGCATGAAGTGCCTGTGCATAGTTCTATTTTGTATTATCTATCTAGTTTATATGATACCCATCATTGTAGTATCTGAATGACCCACAGTCATTGAGTTTTATACTTGTAGCATCCCTTGAGGCAGGGTTCACTTGTCCCCCTTTTACAGATGGGAAACTGAGGCAAGTGGGTAACTGGCTGTTGTATTTGAAGCCTACAGGAGAGCTGAGAATTGAACCCAAATCTCCAGATTCTCAGTCCAGTATGAAATGGTGGCTACAAACTGATATTTATTTCCAGTTTACTTCGTGCAAAGTTTGTATGAGTTATAAAGATTCCTCATTTAACAGTTGTGTTTTTATTTGTCTCTGTTAGATGTTACAGAAAATATTAATAATAAGCAGGTAAACTTCTTAGAACCACAAACTTTAAACTATATAGTTGCATTAGTTTGGCGGAATTAAGACAGTGTTGTTTAACGTACAAGCAAAGCAGTAAAATTAAGCATGTTCCAGGGCTTCAGACTATATTTTCCTGTATTTCCTTATAAATATGCTTTTGGCTAGAGAACTTTTTCCATCACATACTTCTTCCTTGAAAATCCACTACACTCTTTTTCTTCAAATGAGCCTTAAAACAAAGAGGGGGGAGGGAGAGTAAGCACCTGCTTGCTCTTTCTCCAGTGACTAGTATTTTAAAATATTCTGTGCTGTAATGCAGTTTGCAGTTGCAATCAGCTGAAAACATAATGATGGTATAAGGGTGGACTGTATAAACTCAACCTCCTACCTCATCTGCTTGGAAAACTTCAGGCTCCTTTTATTGCTCCTCTTTTGGAAAAGATTCCTCAGGGGAACAAATTCTGGATTCTGCATTTGCACGCAGAGTAGACTGGAAAAATGTAGCTAAAATACCAGTGTTGATGGCCTATATATGATTTCCGCTAGACAAGAGAGTTCTTGTATATTTACAGATTCACATGTATGATATCCTTAAGATGTAATTATAATTTAAATCCAATATTCTATTGTTAACTTGTAAACCTTAGAAGTTAAACTTCATATATAGCATGTTAGTCAATATAAAACTGTCTGAACCATAAAATCTGCATTTAAAAAGAAGCAAAACACTTTAGAAAAATGCAGATATTTCGGGAGATATTTAGGGGGATGATCAGTTTCCATCCAAGTAAAATTCCTGTTGCAAAAGGATGAAGAGAAGAGAGGATGAGAGTTTGAAATTATTTATATAGCCAATAGCTCTTCATTCTTATCCATGGAAAATCTGCTTCACCAGCCCCAATTTCCTTCTTTTTGTGTAAGTTTTTAAGTGTCAACTAGGTGGTCACTTGCTAAAGCAACTCAAACCATGAATATTTAAGAATCATTGGGTATCAAAACAAAATCCCTCTCACCCTCACTCATATTTTTACATCTGTTAAACTCCCTTCATTTATATGGCATGTGGACAAAAATATTGCTTAAAGTGACCCAGCTATTTATGTGTATTAAACATTTAAAGGTTTAAAGCTTTAAACCTTTGCGGTTAATTTAGCTGTGTTAGATATTTTGGACTAGCTCAACTGCGCCAGAGTTCTGTTCGCGACTTGTGTAGATGGTGGGAAGAGCTGAGCTGTTTTGAAAATCTAATCATAGGTGTCAGCTGCTGGATGCAGCTTTGAAAATCTGGCTTCTTATTTAGGTGCGTTCGTAGATGTGAATCTTCTTTTCTAAAGTTCTGACTAATTGTAGATGGTAAACACTCGGAAATCTGGCTCTGAGCTTAAAAAAACTGTGGCTTTCTGGGTCTATTTCTTTCACCAATATAGCACCATTGACTTCAGTGGAATGCTACCCAGGGTCAGTGAGAGAAGGCTATTTGTCTTTATAGTAGTTTAACACCTCTTTTAGTGTAATGACATTACTGAATAACTATCATCTACAGCAGTTAGATATGTTAATTGAAGATTAAGGGCTTGATTCTTTTCTCTTTTACATCAGCATAGATCGAGGTAACTCTAATGAAGTCTAATGGAGTTTCATTAGTACAAATACTAGAATTTCTCTCAGAAGGGTCTCTGCCATGGAGAGGTCTGGTTGAGCCGTATCAGAGTTGTTGGGACCTTGAGAGGTGGTACATGTCCCATGCTGCTAGTAACGACAGGTCTGCTCCTGCCCCCAAGGAGGAAAGTGATCTGAAGTAACATTGTTATGGATCTGTGGGCACAGGTACAACCTCTTCTGTGTGTGGGCTCAAGGTTTGTTATAAAAAGCAAGGCAGAGACATGCAGCTCCTGGATTCTGTAGTGTAGACACGGCTAAAGTGCTTTGGCATGGGAGGCATCTTCTACCCCTTTAAAAATTGTAAAAGGTGAATTGAAAATGCTGGGGAATGAAATCCTTTGTTCATCCACAGAATAAGTGCTGTTGCAGCAGCAGAGTAAACTTCTCCAACCTGCTTCAAGCCTTCCCTGGAAGGATCACCCTCACTTGGTGAGTGGCTGGCTCTCCAGTTCTTGGCCTTTCTGCCGAGGTCACCAGCAAGGCTGTTGGTTGCCAAGATTTATTTATTTATTTTTTTAATGGGAACTGGGTTGAGTCTGTGACTTAATGGTCATAGGTTGGTAATTAGATGGTAATAGCTTTCAGTCATTATTGACCCAAAACTGATATGAAATGATGAGTCAGAGTTGAAAGACTATGTAGCCAGTTAGACAACAGTCCTGTGGCACTTTTAAAGACTAACAGATTTATTATTTATTATTTATTCTGTTAGTCTTTAAAAGTGCCACAGGACTCTGTTGTCTTCCTACAATAGACTAACACGGCTACCCCTTTGGAATTTGACTATATGTAGCCAGTTGTTACTATTGTGACATAATCACAGGCTGACATGGTATTGAGTTAAGAAAGCAGGCTACTGAACCTGTTACGGTCAGAATACATATACAACTTCTGTGTTTATTGCCACCTATTTCTGATGTTCACTGACTTTGTAATTCAATATGAGCCATTAGATTGGGAACACATTCACAGGATCCCATTACTTACCAGGAAATATTAATGAGAAAAAAGTTCTCATTGATTAAGATTGCATTAATAACTCTAAATCAAGGACACCACATTCATTATTTGTGTGTTATCCAGATGTATGTCAAGGCTAGGACACAGTGATGCGTCTTTCATGGAAAATCTGGTGTGTGCTGCCATGCTTGAGCCCAATAATAATGCAGCCAGAGTAGAATATATTTTGGAGATTTAGGCTGTTTTTCGGCTTTGCCGAGTTTGCATGGTAGGTCATCTTGAACCTTTGCCATTGTCATTTCTATTTATACTTTAAATTGGCATTTCATAATATCAACTCTTTGATAAATGTAGCATAACATGAAATTGCATACTTCATTTGGGTACTGATCTGTTTAGAGTAATTCAGTTTTTAAAAGAATGGACACTTACTCATTTAAATATCAGGTTTATTGGAGTAGGAGAAGTTTATATTCTATATTAGCTATAGTAAGTAAGGTTTTCTTTTTGTTTTTGTTTCTGTAGTCTGTCTTAAAATGTTACTTATAGACTGTATATAAGAAGCTGACATTGCACTTAATTCTAGCAACTTATTCTGGTTTTCCTTTTACAAAAAGGCACACCCATTATGAATAATACAATTATGGGCTCGTTTCTTCTTCACAGATTTAGTATAGAAAAGAAAAAGCACCAATATGAAAGTTGGGAAGGGAAGCCAGAGTTAGCTTCTGGACGTCACGCTGCCTTTGGACACAGCTACTTTCAAACTGTAGGCAAACAGCTTAGTAGAAAATGGGTTATTTAAACAAAATCTCAGTGCCAAGATAAGGTCTTACACAAGTAACATAGCAACTGTATGCACAAATTCAATTTTGGCCAGAAAAATGGCATGAAAACAAGCCATTGACATGCAAAGGGACTTGTTCATTCCCAGTCTAATAATGCTGATTATCTACATGAAAGAGAAAAAAGGTGTGGGATGTTACCTTGAACTATTCCAACCTAAAAATCAATTACTGCCACTCATAACAAAAATGAAATATCAGTATCTATAGTTGGTTAAATTACATAATATTTAAGAAATGTATTAATCATAAAAATGAATAAATGATGGTAACAGATGAATTTATTTAAGGGAATTCAGTCAAACTGCTGGGCTATTTCACTTCAACCCTCCCCGACGCCCCGTCCTCCCCCCACCCCCGCTCCAAAAATGATGTAGGCAGAACATGTGGTTTGGCTCCTGCCCCTTAGAACCTGAAGTTAATAATCTTCATGCAGTAAAGCATTTTGGAAACAAAAGCTATCTAGAAGAAATAATAAAATCACATTGTCTTTGGTGCTTAGTGTGAAATCATAGATATTTCACGGAAATGTTATGGATAAGCATTGATGCTCGTAATTGGTATCACCCTTTGTTTTCTTCAGACATTTCTCCCCAATAAGTTATAAATTAGGGCCCAATCCTGATAATACTGGATATTCAGGTTGCCAGTATTGGCTGGACGTATTCCTGCCGGTGTCATCACATGACACAACCTTTAATTAAAGATTAGTCTTTAAATTCTGCAGTTTCCAGGATAATCCTAGAACAGGGGTTGGCAACCTTTGCCCCTCCTCCTCAACCCTCAGCCGGTGCCGACAGCCCATTCATGGAAAGAAGCAACCTGGAGTGGCTCCTCTCAGCAGCGTGCCTGGGGACCCCTATCCCCAGGCACGCCATGGAAAGAAGTTGCCTGGAGTGACTCCTTTTGGCAGTGTCACACCACAGAGAGGAGCTGCTCTGGGTGGCTTCTTTACATGGTATGCCTGGGGTATGGACATGGCAGGGACCTCTGCACTGCAGCCGCACCTGAAAGAAGCCACTTGGAGTGTCTTGTGGTGGCAGGAGTGGCAATTTCTGCGGCGCCACAGAGGATGCCGAGTGCCGCTCCAAATGGGCTCGTGTGCCACTGTTGGCTCGCGTGCCGGGGGTTGCCTACCCCTGTCCTAGAAGGCTGGCGACCCTTGCTGCTCTACAAACAGGGAGTCTGGTGGCACTTTTAAAGACTAACACATTTATTTATTGCATGAGCTTTCATGGGAGAAAAGTTGTCTTACTCAAAATGGATTAATAGGATTGTTCAGCCATTATGCCAGGTAGCAAGTGTTTGCTGGATCAGCCTCTATGGTTTAGTCAAGATTGAGAAGCTTTTAAAAAATAGTTAGTTTAGCATGCATGTGATGTTTTGCATGCTATTTAAAGGCAAACCCACTGAAGTCAAGGAACAGCAGGGATAACAAAGTAGGAGATCCAACGTTCTATGTATTCTTATGGATAAAAGATCACTACTTTTCAGTACACTTCCATTCTGCAAATTATAGGGAAAAAAGCAGTGGCAGATGATCTGTGTTGCAATTCTAACCATCCCCATGCATGTCTGTAAACCTGTTGTACGGGGAGGGGCTGCCTTTGAGCTTTCCTGATCCTATGGTACTCCAGCGGCTGAAGAGGGACCTGGAGTAATGTCCTGGGGGACTGTCTAACTCAACAGCTTCCTGGGATCCAGAATCTTCAAAGTACCTATCAGCCCTGATGCACTGCTCACACCAGGCCTTGCAAGCAGATCCCTAGTGAGAACCAGGCTTTTGTAGACTTTGATGCTTCTCTGTCCCTTTTATGCAGCTTGAGCCAGGGTATGAGACTCTCAGCACAGATTATGCGTTCAGCTCCATTTAGTTCACCCAGATTTTTGGAAAATCTGGACCCAATTGTGGGTGTTGAGCACTTTTGAAAACTGAGCCCCTAAATCTCAACTTCTAGTGTATGTGCAGCATGGTTACAGGCCAGGCCATTACTTTGAAATTCATGGTTGATGTGCATTTAAATCCCCCTACCAGAATTTTGTGTTGTAAAGCTCTTTTGTACTGCGTTCTTTGATTATTCTACTTCTCTCCTTTCATAAACCAATGTGCAGCTCTAAGGAAAAATGCATGTTAGAGTGAGAGAGGGAAATGTCTTGTTGGTGAAAAGCTCTATCAAACTATATTTTGCCCTCAAGGGGGAGAGCCGTTCTCCGATGTCAAAACCTATTTCTACCATTTTAAGAATGCCATTGCTCTCACAGCAGCGGTGCCTAACTTTGTGACTTTCTGGCTGGATCACAGCAATGTTATCCATGACATGCTGGGTTCACTTTCATCCTCATCTGGCCTCTGGAGTTGATGCAGAAGGCTGCACCATATTGACTGATTGGGAATTAATATAAGACAGTGTTTCTCAACCTTTAGTGGGCTGGAGAGCACCTAAAGGTATTAATTACACAGAACACCTCATTAAAACATTCTCGAAAAAGCTGGTAACAGTGGCGGGAGATTTAAAATGCCCCAGTTGCAGCAAAGCTTCTAGGTGTGTGTCAACATTGGCTGCCATGCGCATGGAAGCTTTGTTGTGGCCGAGGCATTAAATTGCTCCTCTCCACTCAGTACTCCCAACAGGAAGTGGTAGGGGTGTGTCACTCACAGAGCACCTGCACTATGTCTGAGGAGCACATAAACACTGATATAAGAGAGTCTGCTGAGCAGCTTGTTCACATCTGTGCTTTACAGTCCATATCTGTGCAAGCCTAGCATTAGGTTTTGCTTTTAGAGGGAGCTCTCAGAAATGCAGTGAGCCTACTAGGGATTTGCCCTTGACAGACATAACCAGCTCCTAGGGATGCTAGACAGGCTGTATAGAAAAGGTTGGGGCTGTATTCCCTGTATTCTTTTTCTACCCACTCTTCCTCCCCCTTGAGGTCTATCTAGTCTAGAATGCCTCCTCCACAGCAAACATAACCCACAGGGAGAGAGGGCTGTGTTGAGATCAGCTGGGAGGGGTGATGCTGCTGCTGCCAAGGTGGCTGGTGCATCCTCTACCCTCTCACTCCCCAAGGGAGGACTATGATCCAGGTGTAGAGAACCCCTGGCCTAACATTCCTACATTTAGATATCTTTGGGAAACTCAGATCCTCGAATGCAAAGTAATTAAACCACTCTGTAGTGGAGGGGAGAGCATAATGAAGAACATTTCAGAAAGAAGATTGGCTGCATAATGTTTGTTTCCACTTGCTTTCTCACTTTGTATGTACATTGTTTACATATTCCAGAGGGGTAGCAGTGTTAGTCTGTGTATAGCAAAATCTATGAGAGTCCTGTGGCACCTTAAGTCTGCCAAATTTCTTCGGACATAAGCTTTCGTGGGCTTCAACCCACTTCGTCAGCTGCATAAAATGGAAACTATAGTTGAGGTGTGTGTGTGTATATAATATACACACATGCCAGGATGAAAGAGGGCAAGTGTTAGCAAAGTCAATTCAGTTAGGGTAGATGAGGCCCATTCTCATCAGCTGATTAAAAGGTGAGAATGTGTGAACAAGGACAATCACTTGTAATGTGCTAACCATTCCAAGGATGTAGTCTGATTGTGTCAAGTTTGCAAATCAGTTCCAGCTCTGCAGTTTCATGCTGAAGTCTGTTTTTGAAGTTTTTCTGTTGGAGTGTGACAACTTTCAAGTCTGCTACTGAATGTCCGGGGAGATTGAAGTGTTCTCCTACTGGTTTATGGATGTTGCCATTTCTGATGTCCAATTTGTGTTCATTTATTCTTTGGCAGAAGGACAGTCTGGTTTGGCCAATGTACATGGCAGAAGGGAATTGCTGGCACATACCACATTAGTGGATATGCAGGTGATTGAGCTCCTGATGGTGCGGCTGATGTGGTTGGGACCTATGGTGGTATTACTCAGTTGATGTGCATGCAGAATTGGCAAGAGGTTTGTTGCAGGGACAGGTTCTTGCGTCAGTGTTCTTACTGTATGATGTTTGGTTGCTGGTGAGTATTTGCTTCAGGTTAGGGGGCTGACTGTAAGCAAGGATTGGCCTGCCTCCCAAGGCTTGAGAGAGTGTGGGATCATCTTCTAGGATAGGTTGTAGATCTTTGATGTGCTGGAGGGATTTTGGCTGGCAGCTGTAGGTGATGGCCAGGTGTGTTGTTTTCTTTGGGTCTTGTCTTGTAATAGGTGACTCCTGGGTACACATCTGGCTCTGTTGATCTGTTTTTTCACTTCCCCAGGTGGGTATTGTAGTTTTAGGAATGCTTGGTATAGATCTTGTAGGTGTTTGTCTCTGTTTGAGGGATCAGAGCAGATCCGGTTATATCTTAAGGCTTGGCTGTAGCTGATGGATTGTGTAATGTGTCCAGGGTGGAAGCTGGAGGCATGCAGGTATGTATTATGGTCAATTGGTTTTTGGTATAGGGTGGTGTTAATGTGTCCATCCCTTATTCATACTGTAGTGTCCAAGAAGTGAATTTCTTGTGTGGACTGGTCCAGGCTGAGATTGATGGTGGGATGGAAACTTTTGAGATCCCAATGGAATTATTCAAGGGACTCTTTCCTGTGGGTCCAGATGATGAAAATGTCATCCATGTAACGTAGGTAAAGGAGAGTCACTTGGGGATGAGATTTGAGGAAGCAATTTTCTAGGTCAGCCATAAAAATGTTGGCATACTGTGGGGCCATGTGGGTGCCCATAGCCATGCCACTGATTGCCTGGTATAGATCGCCTCCAAATCTGAAGTAGTTGTGGGTCAGGACAAAGTCACAAAGTTCAGCTACCAGGTGTGCCATGTCATCATCAGGGAAACTAGTCCTGATGGCTTGTAGTCCATCTTTGTGTGGAATGTTAGTGTAGAGAGCATCTACATCCATAGTGGCTAGGATGGTGTTTTCTGGGATATCACCAGTTGATTCTAGTTTTCTCAGGAAGTCAGTGTTATCACGAAGATAGCTAGGAGTGCTGGTGGCATAGGGCCTAAGGAGAGAGTCCACATAGCCTGACAATCCTGCTGTGAGAGTGCCAACGCCCAAGCTGATGGGGCATCCAGGATTCCCGGGTTTGTGGATCTTGGGTAGTAGCCCTGGTCGGGGCTCTTGGCGTTTGTCTGTGTAGATTTGTTCTTGTGCTTCTTCAGGGAGTTTCTTAAGCAGATGTTGTAGTTTCTTTTGGTATTCCTCAGTGGGAGCAGAGGGTAGTGGCTTGTAGATTGTGGTGTTAGAGGGTTGTCTGGCAGCTTCCCATTTGTAATCCGACCTACTCATGATGACTACAGCACCTCCTTGTCAGTCTCTTTGATTATAATGTCAGAGTTGTTTTTGAGGCTGTGGATGGCATTGCATTCTGCACAGCTGAGGTTATGGGGCAAGTGCTGCTGCTTGTCTACAATCTCAGCTTGTGCACATTGGCGGAAATACTCTATGTAAAAGTCTACTCGGTTATTTTGGCCATCAGGAGGAGTCCATGCAGAATTCTTCTTCTTGTAGTGTTGGTAGGAAGGTATCTGTGGGTTAGCGTGTTGTTCAGTGGTGTAGTGAAAGTATTCCTTGAATCAAAGACAGCGAAAGTAGGCTTCCCGGTCACCACAGAACTGTGTCAGGTGCATGGGGGTGGTGGAGCAGAAAGAGAATCCCCGAGACAAGACAGTCTGTTCTGCTGGGTTAAGTGTATTGCTGGATAGATTTACAATATTGTTGGGTGAGTCATGGGCATCACAGTTATGGTACCTTGTGGCTTGTAGGAGCTTAGATAGTTTAATGTCCTTTTTTCTCTGTAGAAAAGCAAAGTGTGTGTTGTAGCCGGTCTGTCTTGTTTTTGTAAAGATCAGCCCTGTGGAAGATTGTGTGGAAGTTTGGCTTTCCACAAGAGTCTCCAATGTTGAGAGGTCTTTCTTGATGTTCTCCTGTTTGCTGAACAGGATGTTGATCAGACTGTTCCATAGTTTTTTGAGAGTGTGTGACACAATCTCTTTCCATAGTCTGTTTAGTATGTTGATCGTAATGGATTTTTCACTTTCACACCTTTTGGTATGATATCTGTTTGTTTGCACTTGGAGAGGAAGATGATGTCTGTCTGTATCAGTGCAAGTTTTTTCATGAGATTGAAAGATTTCCATTTCATATAGCTAAATTCAGTGCCTTGCATGGTGACAATTTCCAGAGGGGTAGCTGTGTTAGTCTGTGTACAGCAAAAACAACAAGAGGCCTGTGACACCTTAAAAACTAACCAATTTCTTTGGGCATAAGCTTTCGTGGGCTCCAACCCACTTCGTCAGATGCATGAAGTGAAAACTACAGTAGAGAGGTATATATACACATGCCAGGATGAAGGAGGGCAAATGTTAGCAAAGTCAATTCAGTTAGGGTAGATGAGGCCCATTCTCATCAGTTGATTCGAAGGTGAGAATGGCAACATCCATAAACCAATAGGAAAACACTTCAGTCTCCCTGGAGATTCAGTAGCAGACTTGAAAGTTGCCATACATACTCCAACAGAAAAACTTCAAAAGCAGACTTCAGCATTGAACTGCAGAGTTGGAACTGATTTGCAAACTTGATACAGTCAGACTGAGTCTGAATGGGACTTGGAATGATTAACTTATTACAAAAAGTAATTGCCCCTGTTCACACATTCTCACCTTCTAATCAACTGATGAGAATGGACCTCATCTCGATTTTGCTGACACTTGCCTTCCTTCACCCTAGCATGTGTATATATACTGCTCAACTGTAGTTTCCACTTCATGCATCTGATGAAGTTGGTTGGAGCCCACAAAAACTTATGCGTGAAGAAATTTTTTAGTCTTTAAGATGCCCCAGGACTCTCATTATTTTTTACATAGGCATTCATGGGTTACGTTCTGCCTTTGAAGGTAGGTGGCAGATTGCTTATAATATAATATCCCATTGTTCTTTCACTGGTTTGCACGTGCTTTTTTTCCACATATTCATCGTGCCCACTCACTCTGCCAGACAGAATATAGGCTGCTGCTCTCTGACCTAAAACAAGTCTGAAAATTCAAGGCTTTTGGGGGGAGTGGAAGGGGAGTTGAGGGTTTTGGTTTTTTTTAAAAGACTGTTTCCTCTGGCACACTGCTGAATTCTCTTACAGTTGGTTGTGGTGACTTAGGCTATGTACACACGATCAGATTAAAGCGCAACATGGCAATCGCGCTATAAAAAACACGTGACCTTTGTTGCGGGATAGCGTGTACACACGTCGCTCCTTGCAATGCAACAGAATTCCTTGCTCTCCCATCTAACCTGAGTATTAGGCTCTGGAGGTACATCGAGGAAACCTTTACCGACCTAAATGCAGATGATTATTTTACAATCACTGCTTGTGTTGATGCACTTCTAATGAATGCAGAGTAAATAGCGTGCACAGCGGGGACCAGCAAGCACCCCGACCCCCGACAACGATATTTTAAAAGGAGCCATAGCTGCACAAAGGAGAAACTTACCTGAACCCCCCTCTGCCGCGTCAGAGGACACACTGCAATTCAAGCCTTGGGTGGACGTCTCAGCGGGGGTGCAGAAGAGCTCCTGGCTACACGCTGTTGCGCTTTCCTCCGTGTCATCCTCCATCTCCTCCTCCTCCTCCTCGACAACGTCCTCATCCTGCTCGGCTCTGGCATTCACTGGATGAGGAGGGGCCGATGTGTCCATGGGACTCTTGGCAGTGGTTGTGGGGTCCCCACTGAGGATGGCTTCGATCTCCTTATAGTACCTGCATTTAGCAGGTGCTGATCCCGAATGGCGGTTTGCCTCCTTTGCTCGGTGATAGGTTATTCTTAGCTCCTTCACCTTTGATCTGCACTGCACAGTGTCTCTATCATGCCCTCTCTCTGACAAGGCCCGAGAAATTATGCCAAATGTATCATAATTTCGCCTGCTGCCACATAGCTGTGCCTGCACAGTGGACTCTCCCCAGATGCTGATCAGGTCCAGCACCTGTGCCGTGCTCCAAAGGGGTGCGCGTCTTCTACGACGGGCCGCCATTGCTACTGAAGATGGGAGCTGCACTCCACTCCACGAGAAAGATAACAGGAAGTGAAACAGACGAGAAATTTGAAAATCCCGGGAATCAGATCAGGGCGGGGACAGTTTTGTCACGGCCACAGAGCGGGTGGGGGGAAGACCAGAGAGGACGACTTTGGAATGCTGGGACACTTCCGGAGGCCCATCATTGCACGGTAAGCGTATACACGAGCGCAAAGGCGCAACAGCCGTTCCGTGTTAGCTGTTACCACCCTCGTCGAGGTGGTTTTTGTATTGCGCTACAACAAAGCAATTAACGCGCAACAGCCCTTTTGCACATGTGTACGCCGTTGTTGCTATTGCGCGGTAATGATTTTTAATGCACGATAAACTGATCGTGTGTACAAGGCCTTACATTCAGATTATCAGAGGATGATTTTTTTTCCACAGTGCCCATGAACTTGATTCTCCTTTCATACCAATCTGTTTTTATGCTGATGTAAATTACTTCAGTGAGTCGAGTCCTGGTTAATACCAGTGTCAGTGAAAGCAGAATTAAATCTTACACCTGTAAATCCAGTTCACAACCATTGCAAGAGAAAGGTACAGAGAGGAGGGGTTTGAATGAGCTGTTCATCCATGGAGATCAATATTAGAAGGTTGTCTAGGAGGAGTCTCCAGGTGACTGTAGTCCAGTAAAATTAAGCCCCAATCCTGTAAAAGTGTTGAGCATTTCTTGCAGGTTGCTGAGCACAGGTGAATTTAGGACACTCAACATTGCATGCATCAAGTCATAAAGAGCTGTATTAATAGCTAGTTAACATATCAGTGTCACTCATTATATACAAATGCTAAAATTCCTGTAAGACTTGTGTCTTGGGGGTATATTTTGCTGATGTGGTGTGGGTATGTATACATATGTATGGCTTTCATTAATGTCTATGGGAGCTAGTCTATGCACAGTTCAAAATGCTCAATAGCTAGAAATATTCTGGATTCTGTGAAAAGCCCAAATAAAAACAAATCCAACAGTGTTTTTATTTTACTGGGCAGTAGTCTGTCAGTGTTTACATGCACTTGCTGGCTGTAATATCTTCACACATCTGTGAAATGTCAGTAGGTGCTTCTCTATGTAGCAGGTCAGGAAAATGGAGTTTTGACATACTTTGTGTTATTCCTCTCTTCCCTTGTCACCAGGCTGGAATGATAAGAACGGATAAGGATGAATATTTCATTGAACCTTTGGAAAGAGGCAAACAACTGGAAGAAGAGAGAGGAAGAATTCACGTGGTCTACAGGAGATCAGCTTTAACACAAGATCCCAATGACATGCTCCAAGACTTCGATATGGAAGGTACAGCAGATGTCCATGGTTGCTTAGAAATCTAGCCCAGTTAGCTCTTGCTTCCTTTAACATTTGGAAAAGGCAATTTTGACCAAGACAGATAAAAAATAAAATGTTTCATTGAAATCTTTCCTAGGATACATAAACAAAGTGTGCTCTGATGATAACAATAAGTCATGCATATTGGAGAGCAGAACTTGGCCATGCGTTTTTATTAAAGAAATGTTGCAAAATACTTTGCTCTTTAGAAGCCTGTTCCTGGTCTTATTAAAGTCAATGGCAAAATTCCTATTGACTTTGGAGGAAGCAGCATTGTGTTCTGAATAGTTTGGGAAGATATTCTGGAATATTTCCTGTAAACAGAAATGCTCACTCACATGAATTTAATATTGTAAACAGTTACTGAGGTTAAATAGTTTACACAACTTTGTTTTATACTTTTTTTGTGTTTAGCTATTATTGGGAATGAAACAAAAGATTATACAAATGGCTGTGATTTTTAACCTCTCTATTGAATATGATTAATGCAATTTCCAAATAATTGGTTTGATAGGATATGTTTTGACATATCCAAGAGCTGCCCTCGATTTTAAAGCCAGTGTGGTTGGTCCATCTGAGAATAATTATTGTGCAGTATCATCCGTTAGACTTTTTTTGTCTTTAACTTTTTGTAAATGGTTGAGGTCTCAAGACTTTGAAGAGCAAATGGTAATTTCTTTCAGATAAGGCTGGAACCATTCAGGTAGAACATAGGCTGGCAGACTAAAAAAAGGCTTTTGATATTAGTGAGCCGTCTAAACCAGAGGTTCTCAACCTGGAGGTAGAAAACAGTTTCAAGGGGTTGTGACTCTACACACTCTCTCTCAAGGTTTAGATGGAAGGGTGGGGGACCCAAAACTACTTCTTGTTATAACTTGGGTGTTATGGTATGGGAAGAATGAGACCTGCTGCTCTAAACCATCAGTGGTTGAAGTGTCTAGCAGTGGTACGCATGTTGATGACAGAATGGGAGGGTAAGTGGTAATCTCAAATTGACCCTCTTGAAAACTTCAAAAGATTCTCTTTTTCATTTTGACACCACAGTTTTGCTATTAAAGGGTTGGGAAAAATTGTTCCCCATCAATGCTCTAACTTTTCTTCCCACTACCTTTCAGCTTCTTCCTCCCCCAATTCTTTATGCAACTGTATTCCAACAATAAGGTATAAATTTCTTCTTCCAACTAACCAAGTCTTGACTGTTCATATAAATGGAAAAATTAAAGCAGCAGATTACAATCCTTTGGTAGGCAAAAAGCAAACAGTGTTGCACAGCCAGTCATCACATAGTTCAAGTGTTCATTGTGGTTTGGTTGTTCCTTTCCAAAAGATAGCAGTGTTCTATCTAATCCAGTCTGGGGTCTACCAGTCTTTGTAAACTAAACAACACTGCAACTCTTAGCAAGCATCACAGTCTGATTTACACAGAAGTAATGGGCTCAGCAGCACTTTATTGCTTTGTAAACCATTTGCAAGCCAGTCTGACTGAATCCAGAGAGAGGCAGGGCCAATGCATACTTGACAGTAAAGGAGCAATATGTGGAGCAGCTGAATCTGGGCTGTGAGCTTCTGGGAACAAGTTCAACATTGTGTTCCCCAAACAACCCTTCAAGGAGGCTAGACTTTCTTTATATATCCTGTGCCAGCTCAGGTTGTAGCTGTAGGGGGACAGGGCTAGAGACTGGGTCCTTCTGCTTTAAATAAACTGGAAAATTGGCTGCTTGATTTGGAGGCAATGAGGGACAGATGGGGGGTGGGTTGCTGCAGCCCCTCTCCTTTCTGACTGCCAGATGGTGGTGATGGGGCTACCTAACTTAAGGTTCCTCTAGATGTCTGTCAATCACCCTTCCTTTTCCGCAGACCTGAAATTCCTGCTTCATATGTTCAGAACATTTCAGCACCCCACAATTCCCAGCTGAGGAGGAGTAAAAACTGCTCCCATGGAAGTGGAAGGGAAAAGTTGGGCAATTGTGTGAGCAATGTCTACGGGTTAGATGCGGGGGAAGGCAGGGAGTGGTGGTACTCTTCCAAGCTCCAACCACAAAATGAGCTCGGCCCACATGAGATGCCACTCACAGTAGATTGCACAGGTGTTCAAAACATTACCCCGTGTGCGATTTGCGTTAATTGAGGTTCTCTTCCCTTCAGCAGGGTCTGAATGCACATGGGGACTGTACCGGGTTCCTCCATGCTTGTCTTCCCCTCACTTAGGTGGGTATGTTTCACGGAGCTTCTTTCGCTTTTGTGTGGAGCTTCCGTGTCTTGCTGGGCTCTGTTAAGCTACTTAGGTTTGAGTCCATCTTGACTGGGAAATGGGGAAAAGTGGTGGTATGCTTCCAGGACTGCTGACTGGTGCTAAACCATCTTTCACAGCAGATGGTGTAGCCCTTCACAGAATGATCCATCCTTCATAAAATGATTGTTCCCATTCCTTTTCTTTCAAGTTGTGATGATCGGAGAAACAGGTAACACTTTTTTAAAAGCCAAAATGATTCTGGTTGGATACCTGAGTTGGTGCCCATGGAGGTGAAGGGAGCAGGTCTCTCAACTACCTCTCAACTATTGTTTGATTCTGCAAATGCAGGCAGACATCACTATATCATTACAGTCAGTGCATGATTTCTGAGCTGCTCTCACCTGCCGTAACAACTTTCTGTTTAAAATGACGGTTTACATTCTGGGGAATGAGGTAGCATGAAACAGGTACCAGCTGAATCCAATGTTGGTGCTAAGTGCAGTGGGTTATTTCTCTGGGTCCATTAAAACCATGGAACCTTGCTGGACCGTGGAGTTCTAAACATCAAGGTTTCAGGTTCTGTGTTTGGGTCCACTCTTCGCAAAACCCTGCCCCCACAACAACCCACCACCTCTTTCATGGTAGTGCTCAGAATCTATACATACTGATCTCTTTGGTAGACATTCCTTCTTGGTGAACCATATACATTGTCTTTATTTCCTCTTTGGTGGTACAGAGCCTCCCTATTTAGAAGAACTTCTTGTCTCTGCTCCCAGTAGGTTGCTTTCCAGTGCATACTTTGACTTTTTTTTTTTTAGGCTGTAAACCCTTTTTGTACCTTTGTTTGTTATATCATCTGGAAAATATCCCCTCTGACCCTCCAACATCAGTACCATAATTTTAAATCATTATTTAATAAAACTAAACTGCTTCAAGTTTATTTGCCACATAATATTGTACAGCACTGTTTCAACTGGAGCTCCTTATAGTGTTCTGAATTTCAGAATCTTCTTCAAGTAGTGTCTCCATGGGTGCTCCACTTCGGGTTTTAGCACGCCCCTGTGCTGCAGATCGGAGATTTTGCAAGCAGTGCTCATCGGGGCCGCGCACTTATCACAGCAGTCTCATGCCGGTCTTTGGCGCCTTTTTGTCCTGCATGTGGCTCAACCGCTATCAGTTCCTTCTCAACTGTCCACATCTGCAGATGGTCTCTCCTCACTCCACTCATCAGATGAAGGAAACTTTGAAAAATGTACCCTTTTTGCCTCTCATCCTGCTATTTTCCTTACCTGCTCAAAAAAAAAAAAGGGGGGGGGGGAAGAAAGAGAAGACCCCATTCCTATTCCTCCCTCTCTACCTCAGACCGCTATGCTGGGCTTCCCCGATTTTAAAAGATACGGCTCGTGTTGGGACTCCATACTGGTTTCTGACGGCCATGACACTTGCATAAAGTGTCTCGGTGAGGGACATATTTCAGCTAAATGTCCTCACTGTAAGAACCTGAGCTCCTGAGCAAGAAGGGACAGGGACCTACGTTTAAAACTCCTTCTCATGGAGAAATCCCTACAGCCGGCTTCCGACTCGGGCCAACAACCCACCTCGGAGAATCAGGGACTGCAGAGTCGGCCCTCTCCAATACGTTCAACGGAGAAAAACACCAGTCTCCTCTCCTAAGTCGGTCTGTACCAAAGAAGCTATTGGCTCCTCATGTATATCGACCATTAGATCTCTCAAGCGATCCTCCACGGCACCGCTGGCACATGGGCATAAGACTTCTCACGTAAAGTCTTCGACCGTTAAACCACTGAAAACCATCTCAGCACCGATGCTGTTAACAGTACTGACAACAGTCTCGGCACCGTCGGAGCCACAACTGTCCGCAACCTAACAGGGCACCACTGCAATCCCCAACACCACCGACGCCGATGAATATCACGGCAGCGACCAGCAATGTGGCACCGACAGTGGACTCTTCAATAACTACGGCACCGCAATCATTGTTCCAGTCGGTACCGACTCAGTCACAGCCACATACAGCACCGAGAAAGCATTTCAGAAAGACTAAACATATAGAGATTGAAGAGGCTTCTCCACCAGCCTCTCCAGAATCTAGATCAGATCTTTCTTCAGGAGAGATATCTCCTGGACACTCCACTCCTCCATCCCTATACTCAAACGAGGAGGATGATAGAACATTACAAGCACCACTTTCACCTTGACCTTACTCTACTCCCAGGTCGAGGCACAGAACGCGACATTATAAGGACCTTCCACACTTCTGGTATGGCCCTCCATGGTATGGCCCCTACGCCCATTACCATTCCCGATGGCACAGATGGGAACCACACTCACCTTACTTGTCTCTTAGCAGATCTTCCATTCATGCTACAAAGCAACACACCCAAACTGTGCCTGATCACAGACAGACACAGACAGCAGAAAGCGCCATACACCGTGGCACCGCAGATTCTCTGTCATCACTTCATAATTTATCTTCTTCGCTGGATGAAGCTATTATCCCATCCCCACCAACCACCGCCGATGATTTTAAACAATTTCAGAACCTTTTGAAAAGAGTTGCGGATTCTCTAGAAATTCCCCTTCAGGAAGTAGCAGAATCTCAACACAAATTTCTTCGTATACTTCAAACGACATCTTCTTCAAAAATCGCTCTTCCCATGAATTTGGCGTTAATGGAACCAACTGCGACCATCTGGAGAACATCAGCTACAATCCCACCAACTTGCAGAAGGGCAGACAAAAAATATTACATCCCAGCGAAAAATTCAGAATACCTTTTTTCACATCCAGCCCCCAAATCATTGGTCGTAGAGGCTGCAAACCACAGACATAAACAAATGTACAACAGGTCCATACCACAGGATAAGGAAGATAAAAAAATGGATTTGTTAGGTAGAAAAGTTTATACTTCATGCACCCTGCAGCTTCACATTGCGAATTACTCAGCCTTACTCGCAAACTATGACCATGACAATTATTTAAAACTAGCAGACTTTATTGATCAAATTCCAGACAACAGCAAACAACAATTTTTAGCTGTCGTCCGTGAAGGCCAACTAATTTTTCGAGAACGACGCTCCATGTAGCTCAAGATCTAGCCGACACCGCCACCCGTACAATCACCACCGGGGTCATCGTGAGGTGAGCTTCCTGGCTTCATGCAGCGGACCTCCCGAAGCAATTGCAGGCAGCAATTGAAGAGCTACCTTTTGAGAAGAGAAAATTATTTTCAGTTAAAACCGAAGACATGATGCATATTTCAAAGGACTCCCGAGCAACTTTACATTCGTTCGGCATATACACCCCATACATTAGAAGGCGTCAATACAGATACCATCCATATAACGCTAGGTATCAGCACCATCAACAACCCCACAGAACCAACAACCGGCATCAGGAACAATATAGATGTAGACAAAGACCTCAATAGAGGAGACAGCCTACCAACAAACCCTCAGGGTCCACTACCCAAGTCCCAATTTTGAGGGTATGATCGAGGGTCCACAAAACCTCATGCCTCTTCCAGAGCCATCACCATCAATCATGTATACGCACAGGCTCTGCCCCTTCCATCCTCAGTGGGCGCAGATAACATCTGACAAATGGGTACCAGAAATCATAAGCACAGGTTACATCATACCGTTCATGTCAAAACCAAGACACCAACCCCCTTCCCCGTCCTTTTCAGGGACACAACTCATGTACAGTTGTTGCAAATCGAGGAATACCGGGGAAGCGGTTTTTACACACCATACTTCCTGACACGAAAAAAATCAGGCAGTTGGAGACCAATATTGGACCTCTGGAAACTGAACTGACATATTCTCCCACAAACGTTCAGAATGACTACCCTTGCCACAATCACCCTGCTCTGGAACATAATGACGCATATTTTCATATATCTGTTCACCCAGCACACATACTATTCCTCAAATTCACCGTCGACACAAAACATTACCAATATACCATCCTACCTTTCAGCCTATCTACAGCACCGAGGTTGTTTTCAAAGGTCTTGTCAGTTGTAACGGCCCACCTTTGCAAACAAGGCATCACATTATTCCCATACCTAGATGATTGCCTACTAAAAGCGAGCAGCCAGACACAGGCCACAGAACACCCAACCCACACAATGTCCCTATTTCAACACCTTGGACTTCTCATAAACACGTCAAAATCCACTCTGCAACCAACACAGACCATAGAATTCATTGGTGCCCTTCTAGATTCTCAGTCAAGAAGAGCATACCTCCCCATTCAATGGTTCACAATAGTATCAGAGCTGGTACACACAATACACACATCCCCAACCACAAACGCTCTTTCCTGCCTCCAATTATAAGGGCATATAGCATCAACCACATTTGTGGTACAACGCGCCAAGTTCCACATGTGACCCCTGCAACTCTGGTTCACCAGAGTATACAGACCCAACAAACATTCAATTTGAAAGGTCTTATCGATACCAAAGGAAATCAAGGTTTCCATCATCTGGTGGTCAGACCCAACGAACCTATTATCAGGAGTCCAATACTTTGTGAAACCTCCCACAGTGATGATTACAACAGTCGCTTCCCTTACTGGAGGGGGTGCTCACCTCCAGGGCACGACTGCCCATGGTCAATGGTCATCTCACGAATCCACTCTTCACATCAATATTCTAGAGCTCTGCGCTGTCTACTAAGCGTGCCAACATTTCAAACATCGAATCACCAAGAAACATGTAAAGATTATGACAGACAATATCGCATGCATGTTCTATATCAATCAACAAGGAGGAGCCAGATCCAACTCCCTCTGCATCGAAGTGATGAAACAGTGGAACTGGTGCAGAAAGCACGATATCATGATCTCCGCATCTTATCTACCAGGCAGCCACAACATCTTAGCTGACCTTCTCAGCAGAGCATTCACCAAAGATCACGAATGGGAACTTCACCCATCCATCACAAGCCTCCTATTTCGATGATGGGGATACCCAAAAATAGATCTGTTTGCCACGGAAAGGAATCACAAATGCCCTCTCTTTTGTTCAAGAGCGGGCATAGGAAAGGGTTTGTTAGGAGACACCTTCTTTCGCCCATGGCATCAGATCCTCCTTTATGCCTTTCAACCATTACCACTAATCTTCAAAACACTGATAAAGATCAGAAAGGACAGGGTGAGAGTCATCATGATAGTCCCTTATTGGCCCAGACAACCATGGTTTCCCTTTCTCCTACACATGTCCACCGAGAAACCTTTTTATCTACCAATAACACACGATCTCCTAACTCAGGACAGAGGGAGAACCACGCACTCCAATATCAGGAGTCTACACTTGACAGCGTGGAACCTCAGTGGTTCAATCAACAGGAACTCCATTGCTCTGAGCCCGTCCAACATGTACTCATAAACAGCAGAAAATCAACCACATGTCGTACCTACCTGCAGAAGTGGAACAGATTTTCTTCATGGTGTAAGACCAGAAGCATAGAACCATCCTCGGCCCTGATCCCGGCAATACTCGATTATCTCCTCTCTCTCTCTGAAAACATCAAACCTCTCTATTAGTTCTCTACGTGTACACCTAGCGGCAATTTCTACTTTCTATGCAAAGAACACAGAGACCACACTTTTTTCCTTACCTATTATGAAACGCTTTCTACGGGGCATACAAAATCTATACCCAGAAATACATGCCCCTGCCACACCATGAGACCTAACATTGGTCCTTTAAAGACTAGTTAGACCACCCTTCGAACCCCTGGCCAAATGTTCACTAACCCACTTATCTATGAAAGTTTTATTTTTAACGGCAATGTCAGCCAGACATGTGAGTGAAATAGGAGCCCTTATGGCTGATCCTCCCCTTCACTGTCTTTCATAAGGATAAGATCATCCTTAAACCACACCCAAAGTTCATACCTAAAATTTCATCATCCTTTCATATGAATCAGACAATACTTACCTCTTTTTTTCCCGAAACCACACACCAATCCCGACCATGCTGTCCTCTATACTCTGGATGTCTGCCAAGTGCTGGCATTTTACCTGCAAAGAACATAACCTTTTAGATGTACAAATAAACTCTTGTCTCTGTAGCAGACAGATGCAAAGGCAAACCCATCTTCAACCAAAGGTTGTCCAAACTAATCTCTGGCTGCATAATTGAGGCCTACAAATTGGTCAATATCTCTCCTCCTGCACAAATCCTCGCTCACTCCACCAGAGCCATGACTACTACTACTGCATTTCTTCACAACATCCCTCTACAAGAAATATGCAAAGTGGCAACTTGGTCCTCCTATCATTACTTCAGCATACATTATGCTTTAGACTCCATAACTAGATCTGACACACCTGTTGGACATTCGGTTCTTTCTATTCTAACCAAGAAGCACTCTGAAGTCCCGCCAACCTCCTAGGACACTGCTTGGGAGTGACCCAAAGTGGAGTACCCACAGGGACACTACTCAAAGGAGAAATGGAGGTTATTCACCTGTGGTGCAGTAACTGGAGTGCTTCAAGATGTGTGTGCCTGTGGGTGCTCCATTACCCGCCCTCCTCCCCTCTCTATTTTGGAGTTATCTTCTGTGCCCCCGGACTAGAGAAGGAACTGATGGTGGTTGAGCCACGCGCGGGACAAAAAGGCGCCAAAGACTGGCGCAAGACTGCTGTGATATGCGCGCGGCCCTGATGAGCACTCCTTGCAAAATCTCCGATCGGCAGCGCGGGGGCGCGCTAAAACCCGAAGTGGAGCACCCACAGGGACACACATGTCAAAGAACTCCAGTTACTGCACCGCAGCTGAGTAACCTCCATTTTTTTTTAATTTGAGGGGAGACCAAAACATTTTTAATGAAAATTTCCAACCATCTTTAGTTGCAAGCTCTTTGAAGCTGCCAAAATATGATCCAGCAGCAATTTTCAAGAGAACATCTAGCCATTGATTGTGGTATGTTGAAGGAGTTTTATACTTCCTAGATATGTTATTTTTAAAAGAACATTTTTACTATGGCTGCGCAAGGTAGATCTGTGCCTGCCTGTAATAAGCATCCCTTTATACATAATGTACCCAGGAAATAAAATTCCCTATCCCAGTTACTAAAATAAAGTTCACTAGATGGTGAAAACACTACCGTCTCCTCCAAACCAAAATCTGCAACACGCATAAAATCACAGTTAGTCTTCAAAATGAGCCACTGCCTGCAAGCATGGAGTGCTGGGTTTAATTTGGCCTGTGTATGTGTGTGTGTCATGCTATTATCTTGGTTCTCCCAATCAATTCCTTTTTTGTGAGCTGGTAGACAGCATCAAGAAGACTGTCTGAGCTACACATTTGCCTACATGCCAATAAGTCTAATTACAGATCTGACAAGCTTGACAGTGTCCCTTTAACAACATCCTCTTAGCTTGACATTTGTATTTATAACTATCCTTCATTATCTCCACATTAAGTAGTTTATACTGGGCAAGATGTGCTTGATGTCCTACAATTCTGTAAAGTATCTGTTCATTTTCAGTGTGAACTTGGCCTTCTCTCCTCGAACAATCAAACCATAAGAAGAAAATATCAACCCACTTACTGAGTGATTACTCAGTGATACCTTGAAATAGGATCTCATGCTTGCAAGGTTGTGAGACTGCTGCAGACAATCAGCTTTAATCAGCCTGACTTGCTTGGTCTTTCCCCAGAATAGATACCTTTAAAATACTTACAGAAGCTCTCCCCTACAACTGAACTTCAGGGAGCCTATAATTTGCAGATATGTCTCGAGGCCCACTTTTTCACAGTAATGTGATGTAAGCCACTTTCCCCCACTGGGATATGTCCTGTAAATTTGTAAAGTCCACTAGAGATAGCTAATTTCCCTCTCTTGGTCCTTTGGGGTATGCCGTGCATGATTTGTCTTTCATTCCTTTTCAATTAGAAGATCCCTTAATGAAATAAAGAATATTTCTGCTATTGTCTTATCTTCTTCCATTCTCCACTTCTTCTGTTATAAGGTGTTACCTTCGCTGCATGTAGGCAAGGAAATATATAAAGTTATTTTTATGTATGTATTTATTTATTTAACTCCTCCTCATACCTGCCAGCAGGATTAATTAAAGATAAATTCAACTCGCTGTAACTCTGTTGAAGCCAGTGGAGGTTTACTCTGGACACTGGGTCTGAATTTGCTCCATTCTATGCAGGATTCTACTGTATTTTTTGTGGACCATGTAGTGGGTTAACATACCAGGCACTGTGTTGTGAATTAACCACTGTTGGCAGGAAGTGTATTCAAATAACTCACTTTTCTCAATAGAAATCTTTTAGCACACATTTGAGAGTTTAATAATCACTTACATTAAGGATGTTATGACACAGTAACATGGCAATTTGGCAATATGTTGCAAACAGAGGCATAGATATTTTCCCTCAACCATAGATTCTCTGATCAAAGATTCACTCTGAACAATGAACTCAGGGACACAGTCTGTTAACAAATGAAAAACTTATCCACAGGTTTATCCAAAGCAGATGAGAGCTTGAGGTTTCTGAAACCATTAAGTATAACATTAAACAATGCAAGATTTATACATTAGAATGTAGAATTATACATTTCTTTAGGTCACCATTACTGTTAGTGAAGTTGTTACAAAACTGGGGAAAAAATTGTGTAAAATATATATATATATATATATATATATATATATATATATATATATATAAAATGAAATACATCAGGGTGTTCCCTCTGAGGAACAGCACCCTGTCTGCCTATTACACGAGATGAAGATGCTCTTGTCCTAAAAGTTACCAAGTCAAGCCTGCTGGACGTCTGATTTGACTTGGAGTACTATGCAGCAGTTGGTGGTTGTATTGACATTGTTTCTTATGGCTCAGCAGAGAGAACTAGAATGTGTTATGGTTGTTGACTGATGTGCTAAGTTGAGACTAAGAACAAATTTTCGAAGTTGAAAGCTTAAGCACTGAAGTAAAAATGGCCTGATTTTCTGCAGTGAGAGCTGCTGGTGCTCAACAAGTTTGTTGTAAAACCAGCCTGCTCTCTTTTTTAGCAAGGGCTTGCTATAGGTCCCTCAACTTTGAAATTGGCCTAAGAGACTATAGCATGAAATTGGACTGTAATGGCCAAATTCTGCCCAGAGGTATGCATGCATATTTCCTACTGACTTCATTGGACGCTTCTCAGACCTTTCCATCAGAAGGCAGAATTTAACACTTAACAGACTTGCATTCCAACAGGCTTGTTTTGTCAGATTTACCATGACTTTTAAAAAAAAGCAGATGCCACAACTTCCCTAAACATATAAAAAGTGAAAATTAAAATAGATATTAAGCAAACATGCAATATGAATGCTTGTATTGTAAGATATGAAAGGCAGCAGGCAGTCTGAGAGTCCGAGAAGGGAGGTATATAAAGCCCTAGTTGCTGAAGGCTGTGTTCCCTATTGACTAGCTGGAGTTAGCAGGGAGTGATTAGGGGCAGCTGAGGCCCGTCAGGCCCAGCCAGGTGGCTGATAAAACCCCTCTGCTCCAGACAAACAGGGCACAAGCTGGAGGAGAAGCAGGAGTGCTGTGCTGTGCAGAGCAGAGCAGAGCAGAGCAGAGCAGAGCAGAGCAGAGGAGTTTGAGGAAGGTTCTGGGCCTAGGAGGGGAAGTACAAGCAGAGACAGATACTGGAGAGAAGAAACCTTGTCTAAGAGGAGGCAGGGTACAAGGAACTGAAAGGGCATGGGGGGAAAGTAGACCAGAGGAGAGAGTTGTGGATTTGGACAGTGTCAGTAGCTCCTTGCTACAACTCATCGGGCTCCTGGGCTGGGACTTGGAGTAGAGAGCAGGCCTGGGTGCCAAACCTCCTCCCCCCTCGAACCACACTGACATAAGCATCCTGTGCAGTAGGATTGGAGTAACTGAAGTCTCTCTGACCCACTACCTACAGGAAAAGTGTGAGACCCACTGTGGGAGAGCTGGCAGTTTGCCACAGTATTAAAACATGCAATTCTACAGTTGTAAAAAAAAAAAACCCCAAAGGTGGTCAAACTTTTTCTTATTTTTTTAAACTTGTTTTTGATAACTTTCTTTAGGAACTATTGGCAAAAGTGAAGACTTTAAATTGATCTGGTATTGTTTGGGTTTGATTTTTTGTTTGTTTGTTTGTTTGCACTGTCATATTTTTGTCATATAGAAGGATATTTTCAAATGAAAATTTGTCATTTGAGAATCTCCCCAGACCTCTACCTTCTCCCCACCTCCCCATCTGTATTTTAAAATTTGAAGTTTCCAGTTTGGAACAATAATGATTTCTGGAAAATAAGTGTTTCAATTTAAGATAATCCAGGACAAGAAATATTAAATCTGCATTAAAAAAAAAAAAGACTAAAAATACTTCAAAACTTTTTGAAAGTCCTGTGAACTACCCTCCCCCACAAATACTCTGGGTGTTGGAGAATATCCAAGTGATGGGTGAATGTTTTCATTAGGGTGGGGGATGATTAAGAGGTTCCAGTGATTAAGCATAAAACAGCTGTCATGATAAAAGCTTTAAGTTTTCCATTTGGAATTGTGTGTCCTGAGAACCTAACAAGAGACCCACTGACTCCATTAAAATTAATAGCAACTATCTCAGTGATTTCGGGAGGGGGGGAGGGAGGAAAGAAGGGGCAGGATTCAACCATAAATGTTTTAAAATAAATTGCCAAACCTGACAGTGCAAACAGCTGCATTTTATACAGAATTGTACATATTTCTTTTAATTCTGATAATGAAGTAAATATAAGGTGCTTACTGCATAGTCTGCTATATAAATCAAGCTAAGTACACGAGATCAAAGAAAGTACAGAAGGAGCCATTTGATATTAGAAAGTATCACTATACAGTATAGCTTTCTGTCATTTTATGAACCCTGTGCTTATGCTATAGATCTAAACACATGGATAGTCACTACAGGCACACTGGGTTTCAGATGTAGTGATCGGGTTTCTTACAAAGCTGGGAATCTTAGCACCAAAAAGTGTTTCTATGGCAGATCTGATGGTGTCTAAAGCTAATAGGTCCTGTTTGTGAGCCTTCTCTCTCTTGTACCAGTAAAACACTGAAGCAATACTCTGTGCTGGTTCCTATTTCCACTATCCCTGGCTATTCATGGCCTCTTTCGGGAGTGCTGCCATAATATGGTAAACATTATGATATTTTTGTTCATTTATTTTTTGCATGTAAATCTCTTTCCTTTGATGCAATTCAAACACCCAAGATAGTGCTCTGTCACCATTTGCTGAATGATTTAGAGTTCTGTTTAAATTCTTAGTGCTCAGGTGTGCCTCTCCTGCATCATTGTGCTAGCATGAGAGAGAGCATGCAGGGAAGCTTTTAGCCCCTATGTCTGTTCAGAGGTTTGGCATAACCTTTCTTCCTTCCATTGCCCTGATGCTCAGGGGTGGGTGGGGGGGCCCAGTGAAGGCCTTTCTGGACAGAAGAATGGAAGAGAGGGATCTGGAAAAGAGAAAACACAGGCTGGGATGAGAAATGGAAACTATAGAATGGGCCATGATCCTTCTGTCTAGCTGGTCTTCTCTCGTGTTAAAATGGGGGAAAAAGAGAAACAAGGGCCAAGACTTTAAGAGTGACCAGTCATTTTGGTGCTTCCATTTCTGGGTGCTCAGCTTGAGAGACCTTGAAGGGACCTGGCTTTCAGAGAGAGCTTGACACCCACATTCTGAAAATCAAGGAAAAGGTGTCTGTAAGGGGTCCCATGTTGGGCAACTAAAATCACTAGCTGCTTTTGAAAATTTTTGCTAAATCCTTTACTCCTTCACTTTCCATGGAAGAGGAGGCACCCTATGCTTTCTTGTTGCCAAGACTCAGGGAGAGAATTGCATAAGGAGTGATCTTCATCAGGATCAACAAAAATTGCAACCTCTGTATTCAGGGATGCTACTTAGTTACCTCATTGTGACCAACTCGCTGAACAAGAGGGTAGGTTTGTAACTGGAGTCCTGGCTCTGTCCCTGCTTTCATATCAGCCAGCAGAGCTTCCTGGCTGTGCAAGCAATAATGCTGCATTCCTCCAGGAGGTGTAGGAAACATTTCCCCTTGGTGCAGCTCTGCAAATTGTTCTCTGGTGCACAGCACCTCCCCATGCTCCCCTGGGATGATGCAGCTCTCCACCCCAAATAGAAGGCTGTGGCTTTTGGTGCCATTTAGCCCAAAGTCACCTATCATTCAAGCTTATTCTATTCCAGGGTTAGTGCATGTCTTGGTTTCACTTTTAAAGCTTGAAACCTCCTACTACTAAATTTGAATTCAGGGGCAAATGCTGTATAAAACTAGTGTTTCAACCCTAAAGAAAATTCCCATGCTTTTTCTTGAATTAGCTTTTGAAAAGGAGTTATGGAATCTAGAGTAGTTCATGTTGCTTTTAAATGTTTTAGTTCATTTTCAGTGCATGAGACTATTCTTTCAGAAACAGCTGAAAAGTAGCAAGGCCTACGAAAAGGTTATTAAATAGGTTTCCTCAGCACTGGCATTTACCTTAGTCTTTTGAAGTGCCCCCATGGTAAATCCATTATAAGCAGATTTTTATTTATCAGGTAGAGTGCTACGTGATTGGTCCCTCTTTGGGTTACGGTAATAGACTTTGTAATTAAGGTGGTCAAGTCATCTGAGGAGGAATGAGAGGGAGTTTTGTAATGAGTGTTTTGAAAAGCTGTTTTCTCATCTGCAAGTTGATTATACTAGGCAGATAGTCTCCTACCCTTAAATCTGTGATTGTTCGTTATGGAGGTAGAACCATATCCTTATGTTTACAGAGATAATGTTTGGGAAAAATATCAAAATAATGATGGATTGTTACACAGGTTTTTTGGTTTTTTTTAAAAGCAATGGACTCCTGCTTATGAGATAGTGTATTAAAAATACAGACTTTCATACAGTAGATGTGTCTTCCTTGCTGTACATTTTCAGGCAGCATTTCAAATACTTTATTTTTATGTTTTCCGGTTAATAACTTGCAAGTATAACATAAAACCTCTGAATGCGATGAGGTAGTAGAATCCAGTAGTTAAAGTAGGGGCCAGAGAGTCCATACTCTTGGATTCCATACCCAGCTTTGCTTCTGATGAATTGTGTGACCTTCGGTAAGTTATTTAACTTCTGTGTGCCTCCATTCACCCACTTGCTACGTTTGCATGTCATTGCATTCTTCGAAATCTGGGCAGCTAGCTTTCCCATAATACCTCCACAACTGAAGCTATGAGCAGTAGATTGATGCATTCCTGGTTGTTGTCTCAGAGGATGGAAGACAACTTCAGTTGCACCAAAATGGTTAGACTGTCAGATACACAAAGCAAAAGACTCTAATTAGACCCTGACAGTTTGACATCATCTGAGAGCCCTCATAAACAGGATTGAAACACAAGTCAATGCAGGTACAGCTCATATTAACCACTTGTGGAATCAGCCACAGCCTGGTTAAAATACTTCGGTAGAAATGTGTAGAGTAGACAGTGCCTTGAATTCTCACTTGGAGTCAGGTGGTTAAATCTCTGTATAGCATGATGTGAATATATCTCAGAGAGAAAGTAGGATAATAATCTCATTTGTAAATCCAACCAGCCAGTATTTAGTGTTGGTATTAAATTGAAGCCAGTTCAAGGATTCACACCTGCAATAGAGATTTTACTTTTCTGTTCAAATAAACAGCTGAGCAATTGTGACTGAGTGCCAAAAATACTACACTTACTCATCTAAGCACAGTGTTGTATAATGTAGTGCTACATTCAGTCATCAGTCTGCTGGGAGTGATCAAGCAAGAAGCCTTCAGAATAGTCCCACTTCCTCTTGAGGAAAATAGGTAGGAGAATAAACTCTGGTAAGTGAAGCATAAAATTATAATGAGGAAGGCCCGAAAAGAATTTGAAGAACAGCTAGCTAAAGACTCAAAAAGTAATAGCAGGGTTTTTTTTGGTTTTTTTTAAGTACATGAGAAGTAAGAAGCCTGCTAATCAACCCGTGGGGACACTGAACAATCAAGATGCTAAGGGGAGCACTGAAGGAAGATGAGACTATGGCAGAGAAACTAAATTAATTCTTTGCATTCATCTTCTTGACTGAGAATGTGAGGGAGATCCTCAAACCCGAGTATTCTTTTTTGGTGACAAATCTGAGAAACTGTCCCAGATTGAGGTGTCATTAGAGGTGGGTTTGGGATAAATTGAACAGTAAGATGTACCAGGACCAGGTAGTATTTCACCCAAGAGTTCTGAAGAAACTCGAATGTGAAATTGCAGAACTACTTGTTGTGGTATGTAACTTACCATTTAAATCAGCTTCTGCACCAGATGATGGGAGGACAGCTTATGTAATGCCTATTTTTAGAAAAGGCTCCATAGGCAATCTCAGGAATTACAAGCTAGTATGCTTAACTGTGGTACCAAGCAAGTTGGTTGAAACTGTAGTAAAAACCAGAATTTTTAGACATATAGATGAACACAGTTTGTTGGGGAAAGAGAACATGGCTTTTGTATAGGGAAATCATGCTTCACCAATCTACTAGAATTCTTCAAGCGGGTCAACAAGCATGTGGATAAGGGTGATCCAGTAGCTATCGTGGTCTTAGATATTTCAGAAAGCCTTAGATAAGGCTCTCTCAATGGCTCTTAAGCAAAGTAAACAGTCATGGAATAAGAGGAGAGGTCCTCTCAGGAATCAGAAACTGGTTAAAAGATAGGAAACAGAGGTTAGGAAATAATGGTCAATTTTCAGAACAGAGAGAAGTAAATAGTGGTGTCCTCCAGGAGTCTGTACTGGGACCATTATTGTTTAACATATTCATAAGTGGACTGGAAAGAAGAGTAAGCAGCAAGTTGGCGATGATATGAAATTACTCAAGATAAGTAAGTCCAAAGCAGACTGTGAAGAATTACAAAGGGATCTCACAAAACTGGATGATTGGGCAACAAAATGTCAGATGAAATTTAGTGTTGATAAATGCAAAGTAATGCACATTGGAAAACATAATCCCAACTATTCCATATAAAATGATGGGGACTAAATTAGTTGTTACCACTCAAGAAAGAGTTCTTGGTGTCATTGTGTGTAGTTCTATGAAAACATCCACTCTGTTGTGCAGTAGCAGTCACAAGTGCTAACAGAATGTTGAGAATCATTAGGAAAAGGATAGCTAATAAGACAGAAAATATCATATTGTCTCTTTATGAATCCATGATATGCCACATCTTGAATATTGTGTGCAATTCTGATCACCATATTTTTAAAAAAAGATGTATTGGAAATGGAAAAGGTACAGAAAAGGGCAACAGAAATGATTAGGGGTATGGAGCGATTAATGAAACTGGGATTTTTTCAGATTGGAAAAGGGAAGACTATGGTGGAATTCAATAGAGGTCTATAAAACCATAGCTGAGGACTGATCAGTTAAATAGCAGCTCTGTAGAAAAGGACCTGGGAGTTATGGTGGACAGGAAGTTGGATATGAGTCAACAGTGTGCCCTTGTTGCCACAAAGGCCAATGGCATATTGGGCTGCATCAGTGGGAGTGTTGCCAGCAGATCAAGGGATGTGATTATTCCGCTCTATTCAGCACTGGTGGGGCCGCATCTGGAATATTGTGCCCAGTTTTGGGCTCCCCACTACAGTGTGGACTAATTAGAAAGACTCCAGTGGAGAGCAATGGAAATTATTAGGGGTCTGGGGCAGATGACTAATGAGGAGAGACTGAAGGAACTAGTCTTATTTAGTCTGCAGAAGAGAAGATTGAGGGGGAGGATTTGATAGCAACCTTCAACTACTTGAATGGGTGCGCCAAAGAGGAGGGAGCTAGGCTGTTCTCGGTAGTAACAGAGGACAGAACAAGGAGCAGTGGTTTCAAGTTATAGCTAGGGAGATCTAGCTTGGATATTAGGAAAAACTTTCTCACTAGGAGAGTGGTGAAGCATTGTAATGGGTTACCTAGGGAGGTAGTAGAATCTTCATCTTTGGACACTTTTAAGGCCCCTTTAGACAAAATCCTGGCTGGGATGATTTAGTGGGAGTAGTCCTGCTTTTAGCAGGGGGTTTGACTAGATGACCTCAAGAGGTCTCTTCCAGCCCTAATACTCTATGATTCTATGATCGTGACTGGTGTGGAGATAATAAGTAAGGAAGTGTTGTTTACTCTTTCTCATACAAGAGCTGGGGGCTCATCAAATGAAATTAATAGGCAGCTGGTTTAAAACAAACAAAGGGAAAGATTTCTTCATACAATGCACAATCAACTTGTGGAACTCTTTGCTTGAGGATGTTATGAAGGCCAAGACTATAACAGGGTTCAAAAAGAACTAGATACGTTTATGGAGGATAGGTCCATTGATGGCTCTTATCCATGACAGGCAGGGATGCAGAGCCATTTTCTGGGTATCCCTCACCTCAGTTTGCCAGAAGTTGGGAATAGGTGATAGGGAATGAATCATTTGATGATTATATGTTCTATTCATTCTTTCTGAAACATTTGGCATTGGCCATTGTCAGAAGACAGAATACTGGGCTAGATGGACCTTTAGTCTGAAGCATTTTGGCCATTCTTATGTTTTTATTCCCTGATGGGTGAGAGCTATCTTTGCTTCTCAGTACTATATCCATTCTTGACATGGTTTTAAAATGGACTTTTATAAAACAGAATTGTATTTAAAAATAAAAGGTGCACTTGGAACAGTTGTGTATCCGTGTAACAAAAAGCTTTATTTAGAGTACTTTGAATTTGTGTAATAGTGTGCATTAGTGTAACAGCCTCTGCTTCAACATGGAAAAAGAATGACATAGTTAAAGTATAATTTTTAAAATGAGACGCATCCTGTATTTGGATGATGTATCCTGCAGTTGAAAGATTCTAGCAGGATGGGCTATTGCCCAACAGGTGTTCTTCAGCTCCAATTTCTGACCCGGTTGTAAAAGTAAAAATAACAAACTATACAGTTTATCCAAAAGGGGGGAAAACCATCCAAAAAGATGTCCCAAAGTAATCATTGCCTGTTGTAAGTGCTATCATACTGTACCTAAAAATATGGAACTGGAACTGCCCTGTGTTTTCTCTCTATGTATACGTGTGCCATTGCTCCTCAGGCTTCAAGTGTAGTAAATCATCATCATTAATCTCGTAGGATTAAACAGTGTGTGCGTGAAACCTATAAACAACTACATTAGATAAATTGCTGAGACCATAGAGAGCCTTGGAATTAGGTTTAGCAGAGAAGATAGAGACACTTATGATTGTTTCAGTTTATAGCTAAAGAAAGAAGCCTTTCTTTGTCTTCTTTTGGAAGAGAAATAGGTCCCAGCATTCAGCAACTGTAGCAGAAATGCAACTCTTAACAATGAGGCTCTCACAACCCAACAGCCCATTGCTCTTAATGATCTTTTTCAATGTTAGAAAAGGTGATTGATGAACAGGTATTGGTTCCACAGTCAGATTGTCCGTTTCTCTGGCAGTGTGAAAACAGACAACCTCTCTGCCTTTCAACTACTTCTACAAGCACAATTTCCACTTTTTCTGTTAACCAGCTCTGGAATTACTAGCCCAAGAAATTTTGGGTTGCCACATCTAACCCAAAAAGCAGGTATTGGCAGGTTGAAATGAGAGAGTTGTTGCTTAGGGAATCATATTGACATTAGAAGTGAATTCTTTTGAGATTGTATGCAAGGGATATTATTCCTGGAGGAGTTTTTACGCAAGTCTGTAGACTGCTTTTGAAGTTAGTTATACATTGAAGCATAGCCTAGTCATTTGAGAATTACAAAAGCAGTTTATTGCATGTATATTCTACTAGCCTAATTTATATGTGTCATTTCCACAGGGTCTTCCAGTTGAGGAGCTGAAAGTGCTTTTTAAATCTTAATGATCACAAAAATTAATAGGAGCTGTGAATGATCAGCACTTTCTGACACCCAGGCCTTAGTAGCCTCAAAATTGAGGCAACTCGCATTACTGAACATCTGAAGATATTGGCCTTAATCTCTGTGTTGCAGTGTTCCCCATAAGCAAAGTGGGGGATAATAGTTTCTTACCTCATGGGATGTGTTGGTAAGGGAGTGTGGAATGAGCCTCTTCCTCAGAAACCGTTCTGTGAGATTAGGGTTGCAGTAGGGTGATCAGTTAGCAAGTGAGAAAATCTGTACGGGGGCAGGGGGTTATGGGTACCCATATAAGAAAAAGCCCTGAATAGTGGGACTGTCCCTATAAAATCATGACATCTGCTCACCCTAGGTTGCACAGACAAAAAGGATGTATTAGAGAAGTGAGTGGCAACCTCACACTGGCAGATAGCTGCTGGGAAATATGTGTCAGGGTGAAAGCTGCTATCCACACTGGGACAGGTTAGTGAGTGGGCTGGGGGAACTGAACACATGCCAATTGGGAAGAGAAGAACCCCCCATTCAGTTCCATGTGGCTGAATGTGAATCTGTGGCATTGACCTCTATTTCCTGTGTGGGTTCTCACACATGGTAGGTCTTGCAGGCCACCTACTCTCCATTTGGAGGTGATGATATGGTGGAAACTCCATGAGAAGAGTTTCTAGAAGATTTTTGTACTCCTGCAGGCATTTCCATAGCAGGAGTCCATGGATGGTATGGTGTAGTTATGCTCGACTTTTTTAGTGACTTGGGGTATCCTTTTAAGAGACTCTAGTATTTGCAACTCCTTTTTGTTAGGTTTTGTGGATAATCAGTGCCTTCCAAGGCCCGGCCCTTTGTTTTATGTCAGGAAAGTTATTCCCAAATCATCTTCAAAAAAAAAAATTAAAAATTCCAAATGTATAAAATACATGGAAGTAAGTGAGAGCTGAAGAGAATATCAGCTGTTATAGGCTGTGCATAAAAAGATTGAGAAGAAAGCAGCAGACAAGAATTTATAAGGCTGCCACATTTAAAAAAAAAAGAATCTTAAACCTCAATTTATTTATTTTTAATATTTTGACAGCCAAATAGCTTTTCAGTTGAGAAGAGAAAGGAATGTTTACAGACCTGTCTGATTTGGCAGGGTTTGAAAGAGTAATGACACTCTGCCAGAATCTGGTGAAAGGAATATCCTCGTCTTCATTAACAAACAAACAAACATGACCACGATATATGAATTTATTCACTTCTTCCTTTTGGAAGCATTTATCTGTGGCTTCTGGCTCTCTCAGATCCATATTTCAGGGCTAAATAAAGTTTATACTCTATTCTGTCATATGCAGATTCTTTTTTTCTTTTAGCTTCATTGGGTATTATTTGTTTTCCACATCAAAATCAACAGAGGGAGGCCAAGAATCAAAGGTTTAGAATGGCTTGTACCCATGCAGGAAGGATAAATATCCCTGATACTTAGCCATAAAGGCCTTTTTTATGAGTTATTCTGAACCTAAACCAATAGTGTCACAAAATCAAATCCAAGTAATATTTTTCAGAATTAAGAAGCTGATCCTTTGTCTGTGAAGTCAGTGAGCAAGATTCACATTTACTTCCATAGGCTTTAGATCAGTCCTTTCTAGAGGTGTACTTTGGATCTTCCTTTCCTTGAGCTGCTCCTCCTATTCATTCATTTCTTGGGTGCTGATTCTTTTAAATAAGAATAATGGCGGTACCGACCTTTAGTCTGAAACTCATGTTAACACTGTAAAAGTTATTTTCATATTTCTACCCTCATCTGCACAGTCTTCTTTTCTCTTTTGTTAAAGCACAACCTATTCACCCACAAAGTGCTTTAACGTTAAAGTAATTTTTGTAATTACTTCCTAACAGAGAGGAACAAGGAATAGGGAGCCTTTATCTCCCAGCTGCCTTTCAGGATTTTCATTTTCCCTAAAGAACCAAAGTGCTTGTGTGGTGGTTGTGGTTGCCATGGCAGTAGGGTTGAGTGTCTTTGTCACAGGTGGGAAACATGTAGGCATAAGAAATGATTTGGGAGTTGATCCTGGTTGCTGGGGAATCAAACCATGGCACAGAAGCTGGAAGAATGGGAAGACTATTGCCTACTTCTGAGACCCTTGGACTCCTCAAACACGCCAGTGTTCCTTAAAGGAATAGCTGGGCTACTAGGTACCTTAACTCTTCCTATGCCAAACTTTTCATGGCCTGTCTTTTGAGAACAAACTTAAACTGGACACAGCAAAGCATGCAATTTAATAGTCAGTAACAGTAAATGGAAGGATGTCATTGATTCTTACAGGGGCACAGCACAGCGTAGTCTGCAATGAAATGATTTTCCACATATTCTCTGGCACTGTAGTTGTGACACACTATAAATAATTTTGTTTAAACTTTATTTACAGGTAGGCTAACTGAATTCCACTTTCTTTTTTTAATATTGCTTCAACAGATAATATCTATATTTATTGATAAGCATTTTTCAATTCTTATTGATTTTAAAATTTCATGTGTGCAAAAAATTGTCGAATGACAGCAAATAATTATTTAATGGCCATAGACATTGAATTTAAAAAGTTAAAGCTTTATAATAGTTAAAACACAAATTGTCGACATCACCTATCGATATATTCAAAGTAAATATCTTTAAATCATACTCTGAGGTCTCAAGTAGTATTTTTCTTATTTAATCTATCTGTAAAATTTTAGTTATTATTAATGGAAATATGTTTTGTTGGTTTGTATATGGTGAAATCGACATTTACCAATAAAAGACACTAATTCTTCCACGCATATTTATAAGTAAACTTTCTTGTTTAACATTTATGACCAGGGCTGGATTTAGGAGCAGATGACCTGAGTGACTGCCTAGGGTGCCGGGCCTGGAGAGCACAGGGCTTGAGGTGCTATTTTTGTTGTTAAAATAATGACAAAAGGGAAAAATAAAAGGTTTGAAGTAAAAGGTTTCAGGTATTCCATATGTGGATTCATTTTTCACTAACTTCCTAAAATGGTCTGGATCTTTGTAGAATCTCATGGAACCTTCTGGACTTTCTGAGAACTATATTTTCCTTGAACTTCTAGAATGTTGTCAGGCATGCCCTCCTGGGTATATAAGGGGTGGGTTATCACCAGTCAGACAGAGAGATAAAACAATGAACTAAAGTGAAGTTAAAGCCCAGTTGCAATATTGTGAATCTTGTTTTATTGTGCAATTGTGAAAGTGTAAGGCCAGTGAATTACCATGTGACTAAGATCTATAATGCCCTGATGGAACTGGCACAGCCGAGTAAAGCTGAGGCTGGAATCTGATATTGGGGGCAAAGTCTGGCAAACCATATCACTGACTTCAAATTTCTGATCTCAGTTGTGATTTGGCATGATATTCTGTTCCAAGTAAATGTGGTAAGCAAAGTCTTACAAACGCAGACAACAGACATTGTGACTTCTACTACCTTGACAAAAAGCTTCCTTGACTCCATTATGGCCAGAGAGACACAGAAATGGTGGAAAGTTGAGGTGTTGAGCCTGTCTTCAAGAAAACTTGTATTCATCAGAAGATGAGAAAGTTTGGCTATGAGAGCAGAGATGAGGTGATGGGAAGCTCGGAAGAAAAATTCAAGAGGGCGGTTTTTTGGCTCACTTGTTGACGCTGCTTAAGTGTCCATCGAAGAAAGGTTCAGACAAATGAAGAACTACAGAAAAATGCGGGTTATATGACTTTTGTAAGCTGCTGGCAGACAGGAAAACACTTTTAAACAGTTGTACAGACCTTCACCGGATACTGATACATGGGGGATGTTCTGATGTCAATCAGAAAGACCTCTATATCGAATTGTACAACAACCATCACATTTTGCCACATGGGAAGCACTCTCTACTCCAAATTCTCCAGGTCTGTTATGATGCAGAGCAGGACACTTTTGCAAATGTGTAGATAGCTTTGAGGATTCTACTTGCGCAATTGGTCCCAGTCCCAAGTGGTGTGAGAGCAGCTTTTTGAATCTCTGTCTCATTAAAACATGTCTTTGACTGACGATGGCCAATTAGAGACTGACATCACTTGTTGTTTTATTGCTTGAAAATGCCATTGTCCAGTCTTTGGATTGCTCTGATGCTGTGCTTCAGTTTGCAAGGGCAAAGGTGAGAAAAACAACTTTTTGAGCTAAAGGACTAGGATTAACATTTGAAGGCTGTCACCTGTTGTAGCACTATTCAATACTGGTCCACCCAATGTTGCTTCACAGTTCAGTTCTTGATATTAGTACATTCCAGTTATTCTTAAAATTAAAAAGTTTCTATAAGTTTAGTGGAAACTGTTTTTTTATTAGCTGATATATGACTTAAATACAGATTTACAGATCCTAGGCTGCGTCTACACTGGTAAATTAAGTCGATTTAAGCTTGCTTAAGTTGACTTAATTTACCCTGTGTCTACGCTACAGTTTCCTTAAGTCGACTTAAGGAAAATAAAGTCGACTTAATTAGAATTAAGTCGACTTTATAACACCACCTTTCAATTCGACCAAAGGCTTAAGTCGACTCCCTAGAGTCGACTTAAGCCAGTGTAGATGTTGGGTAGCCCTAAGTCGACTTAGGGCTACCCCAGGGCTACACCAATGCCCTCGCTGCCAGGAGGGACACAGGGGGAGCCTAGCATGCCCCCCCACAGGGCAGGGCAGAGCCCTGCCCACCCTGCCACTATGCCCTGCCAGGGTCCCTGTCCCCCTTTGCCCCATTGTACCTAGGTACAATGGGGCAAAGGCTGAGCCCCCTGCCATTGGGCAAGGGGTGCCCCCCACCCTTATGGACCTCTCCTAGGTCCCCCTAAGCCCCTAGAAGTCGACCTAGGCATCCAGTGTGGACGCTCTAGGTCGACTTTTTAAGTTCCCCTTTAAGTTGACTTTATTTTTGTGTAGACACACTAAGTCGACTTAAATTAACAAGTGTAGACATAGCCCCAGTGTGGAAATTTATTGCATATATGACATGGATAAATTGCTCATCAAAGTCATGCAATGGGCTACAAATGCAATAAAAATGAAATAGTCTAAAGTTTAACAAATGAGGTGGGGGAATCAAAGAAACTCCTCACTTGAGGCGCCATTTGGTCAAAGGCTGTCTTGTCAGATACAATGAGGTTGTTAGTCCAGTGTGTTGTATTTTTAGCATTTATTTAATCAGAGGAAAGATTGGCAACAGAGAGGTATTTTTCAAATGGGCACCACACAAGTCAGTGATAAGGAAAATTTTTATTGTCAAAAATATATTCAGAATGTGTAGAAAAGAGGGAAGACATGGGAGTAATAGAGGTAAAAGGAAATGCAGTGAGGTCCTAGTCCAGCAAAGCATTTATGGACTGAATAACTTTAAGCCTGGTAGAAATACTATTGACTACTGTGGAGGAGTACTTATACTGTTAAGAGTTATGCACATGCTTAATTGTATTGCTGACTGAGGCTTACATGAAGAATACTGCATCCTTCCTTACTATATTACAGTTATGGGCTTGTGTCATTCGTCACTAAGAATTCATTACATGGCATTACATATTTGCTGTGGATAGGGACTAAGCATGCCATTTTAATTAGCTTTTAGCACTTAGAAAACAAAATAGACAAATTCGGAAGTAAAGAATACTCTGCCAGGTCCAGGTGTTAGGCTGTAAAAGACGAGTGATAGGGTGCTCTCCCTGCCATTTTATATTAGATTTGCTGGAGGGACAGATTTAGTATATCCTACAGATAGATTTAGATTTATACAGATTAGTTTAGTGCTGGCTTGCCATAGTTCAGTGAAGCTAAACTTTAATGATGAGTGATGGTATCACAGTATTTACCACTTCCAGAGGGGTAGCCGTGTTAGTCTGTGTACAGCAAAAAACAACGAGAGCCCCGTGGCACCTTATAGACTAACAGATTTTCTTCGGCATAAGCTTTCATGGGCTATAACCCACTTCGTCAGATGCATCAGGACTCTTGCTGTTTTTTAGTATTTACCATGTTTTTTTTGACACAAGCCAAAAAATGTCTTAAAACCTTCCTTAAATGGAGTTTAAAAAAACATCCAAACCCTACATTTATGTCTAATTTTGTGACACAGATAAAAGCTTGTAGGCCCAATTCTGTAGTCTTTGAATCAGGTACTCTCCTGACTTCTGTTCCTGTTTGAAAGGGTTTTGTGCATGCCCCTCCTTGGCGCATATAGGGAAGCTGGAGTCACTCTTGGTATGAATAGCTCACTATTCCTGCATAAGACCTAGGAGTTTGCTTAGCCCTTCGCTGAAGCACAAAGGGGGTAAACTCTTTGTACTCTTTTGCCACTATCTTTCACACTCGCACCGGACTAATCACAGTCTAGTTAGTTTAATAATTTTGAAGGTTAAAAGGGTATATATTGAAAAGCAACATTCAATAATCTTGTAAAGTTTTCAGGGGAAATGATAAATGTGCATTGTTGGGAAGATGAGCTGAACAATGCCTGCCTCTTGCTGGTAAGCACAGAGTAAGTGACTTGTCCTACGTCGCCTAGAAGGTCTGTGGCAGAAATAGGAAGAGAATCCTGTCTAGTACAGAGAATACATCATTGTGTGTACCCAGCTCTACAACAGCCATTAAGAAATGTAAAAATTATATATCAGTTTCCTCAGAAAGGTTATGATTATTAAAATGTACCAGATCAGAATTTCCACACTAGTTTAATTTCAGCAATAACAAGGCATTTAGTTAGATCAGTAATATCAGTAATAAAATCAGTTAGAACACTAATAAGAAGAAACCTCTTGGCTGCCCAACAATAAAACTGTAATTAGGTCCTGGTCTACGTTGACAGGCAAACTCGGTAGCAGTCGACGGGAGTTACACAAGCTACGCAGAGTAACTTGTGTTGATTTCCTAAATTCCCTTTTGCATGCTGCCTCCACTGTGCTGCGCTGATGGGAAATGTGTGCTCATTGTCTCAGCACTACACTTTTTGGGGAGGTGGTTTTATTAAATCAACTTCTGAATCGACTGAGCTGGTCTTCACTTCTGCTCAATCGATCCAGATAAACGGATTGGCGTATTTGCCACAGTCAGTGAAGATGTGACCCTAAATTTAAGATCTCCATCTTCTCCTATGTCAAACTGCTTTTGTTCCCACTGGAGGTAATTGGAGTCTCAGAAAATCCAGACTTTACAGAATAAACTTGTTAAAAAGCCCAGAAAATCTGTTCCATGGATATGAATCAAGAGGTGTTGGAAAGAGACTGGGATGCCATCTCCATCTCAAATAGGTTATTCCTATCTCCCCAGGATACAAACAGGGAGCTCCATCTGTTTAAGTAATCTTTAACTCTTGGCAATAACAAAGGAAAATTATTCTTAAATAAGACCAAAGGATAAAGACATGATCCCCACCCCAGGTATCCACAGCCAGAGAAGAAAACCGTAAAGGACAAGTCTGTATAAGGCAGAAAATGTAAAACCAAAGAAATCAGTATATACAGCTAAAGCAATTGTGGGGTTAATATTGTTCCTGAAGAAATCCCTCAAGCTCCCAAAGTAGATAGGAAGGGGGGAGAAAATGTTTGAAGAACCGGGGGTGGTTAAAATATTCCATAAACAAAAATTCCTTTTAAAAGGGAGTAAGTTTGATTTAAATGTGACATCCCTCCAACAAAATCCTAATAAGCAAGGAAAGGCCAAGTTATAGGATATTGCTCAGCTGTATCCTGATGCTCTGACAGCAGGTCTTCACTCACTGTGATAGATTCCACATGGTCACAAGCAACTTCCTGCTTCCGCCAACCAATCAGGAACCAGGACACAGTATGGTGCTCTGTCCCCAAAACCTTAACGGTGCTTTCATGCTTTCCCCCACAAAGACACACTATACCACACACCTGACCTGGGCAGCTGTGCTAGTTCTCAATATGTGATAGTTTTTGAAAGGACTCTATAGGAATTAATGCACAATAATTCCAGTGTACGATTCATATGATTATTCTAAACTGCTGCTGAGTGCATTTCTAAGGACAGAGGCTAAGTCCCTTCCCAAGTGTCCTCCTGTTCTGAGCAGGGGAGTATTGGTTGATGTCCCAAGTCTTTCCTGCTTCTTTCGGGGCAACGTGTCCCCCAGCTGCACAGTGGTAGCGGATCCTGTGATTATGACTGGCTCTTATACAGGCTTTGCAGAAAACCAGGGCCTTTGAGAAAAGCCTTCCCTTTCTCATGCATCTTCATAAGAGCACATTCTGTCCCCACAGTTGCTAACTTCTGTCATTTTATTGCAAGTCTTTTCAGCATTTGGTGTTGTATTTAAAGCCCTTCACTTTTTGGAGGTAGGTAACTATCTTTTAGTAGAAGCCAAAAAGCATCTTTCTAACCCTTGCGATTGCAAAGAGAACTTGAAAATGTGCCCTGAGTGCATCCTGGTGGTTCAGACACCAGGAAGCAAATAATTTGATTATATTTTAAAAATCTCCTGACTCTTTTTTTTTTTTTTTTTTTTTAAAGCCCATCTCTTATTTTTTGGGATGTCTGACCTGTAATCTTTGAACAACTGTGGTTGGCAGTGCTGTGCATTTTCACATGTGTACATGTGTGCCGAGATACACACTGTACTTCCTTATTTTAACATGCCTCGAATGGAGAGATAACACAGCCAGACTGTCAGGTTAAAAAATGCAGGACAAAAAACCACTGCCCTTCTTTGCAAGCCAGAAATATCTCCTCTTCTCTCTGAGCTTTATAAGTAGAAAATGCTTTGAAGTTTGCTGGGTGATATAGCACTGAGAGCAAAGGACGGGGAGTCGGGGATCTTGGCTTCCAATCATGCTTGAAGGAATGATTAATTCCTTAACCTCAGGCCAGTTGTTTGACCTTCCATTTGCGTCAGTCACCTCAAGACAAAAAGCAGGGCTTTGCTGAAAATCAAACTTTCTTTCAGTGCAGAGCCTCCCTGGCGAAACAAAACTTAGGGAAAAATAGCGTCTATCAAAATGAGTGTATCTGCACCAGAACATAAAGGAAATAAGCCACAAACTGATTGTGGGTGATGCCTAACTGTTCATATCTGTACATGGTCTCAGATATATCAATATTAAAATGTGGTAATACTGTAAATGTCATGCATACCACACAGAGAAAACAGTCTTCTTGTCAAACTCTGTGTTACAGTTCAAGTTTTTTCATCTAAGCAGGGTTTTTATGAGAAACTTGTACAAATGCATAGCTGTTAACATAGTAACATGAAATCATCATCTTCTAGGACAAATGACAATAACATTGGGTTTTACCCCTACGATTGTGATTCTATGGCATTTTTTGTTTGTTTGTTTTTCACACTGTAAAGCTATTGTTTGAATAATTTAATAATACAACAGACAATATAGATTAAAGAGGGAGATTTGTGAAAGTGTTTCCAGGGACACCTTTCTCCCGTCCGTGAATCTGTATTTGGCATTTGTCATTAGGAAGATCACATCTGTTCTGTTTTCCCCACTGGCTGCATCTACACTGGTAAATTAAGTCGACTTAAGCTTGCTTAAGTCGACTTAATTTACCGTGTGTCTACACTACAGTTTCCTTAAGTCGATTTAAGCAGCTTCCTTAAGTCGACTTAAGGAAAATAAAGTCGACTTAATGAAAATTAAGTTGACTTTATTAAACCATCTTTCTACTTGACCTAAGGCTTAATTCGACTTTTTAAAGTTGAATTAAGCCAGTGTAGCCCTGGGGTAGCCCTAAGTCGACTTAGGGCTACCCCAGGACTACATCAATGCCCTCCCTGCTGGGGGGGGGCACAGAGGGAGCCTGGCATGCCCCCCAAAGGGCAGGGCATGTGGGCAGGGTGTGACACTGTCTGGATTTAGGGAAGCATTTATGATATTATTTTCTATTCATGTATCATAAATGCTATAATCCATAGGAACTATGTCATGTTTGGTATCAATAGAAAGGTAGTAATTTGCTGGGAATGATTATATAGTTTATGTCTAGGAATTCTATTTCAATTAGAAGTTAGGAATTTGGTGTTATATCTATACTTTAACTTGTATGATTCTGTGGGAATGCCCCAGACAGGATGTCACCAACCATTGTGTCCTTAATGTTTAGGAATTTTTCAGGTAGAATGGTCCCGGGGAGTAACCTGATGAGCCATTAAGGACATAAGGAATACAAGCATTGTGTCCTTAATGGCTCAAAAGTTTACTCCCTGGGACCATTCTACCTGGAAAATTCCTAAACATTAAGGACACAATGGTTTTACACACCCGCCTCTCAAGTATTTACACAGATTCATACAAGTTAAAGTATAGCTATAACACCAAATTCCTAACTAAAGTAACTTCTAATTGAAATAGAATTCCTAGACATAAACTATATAATCATTCCCAGCAAATTACTACCTTTCTATTGATACCAAACATGACATAGTTCCTATGGATTATAGCATTTAGGATATATGGATAGAAAATAATATCATAAATGCTTCCCTAAATCCAGACAGCATCACACACAGGGATCTGCCCTGCCAGGGTCCCTGTCCCCCTTTGCCCCATTGCACACAAGGGGTGCCCCCACCTGCCACCGTGGACCTGCCCAAGGTCCCCCTAGCCTCACAAAGTCGACCTAGAGCATCCAGTGTGGACGCTCTAGGTCGACTTTGTAAGTTCCCCTTTAAGTCGACTTTAATTTTAAGTGTAGACACACTAAGTCGACTTAGTTAAAGTCGGCTTAAAAGTGCAAGTGGAGACATAGCCATTGTGCCTTGTTGTTTCATACCTTGATTCCTAAGATTTTCTTCTTCATACTTAGCAGATGAGCAATTTAGATATTTCAGGAAATCGGCCTTTAGTCAGTAATCCAGCTTTTATTGTTGGACATGCCACCACTTATGGTTCACACAGAATTCTTGTACAGTGTGGCATACTGTAATCAGCATTTTTTTTCACTAGGATATTACCCGGAACTCTTGTGACATTTGAGTTTGTTTTTATAAGCTCTGTATTGATAACAAGTAAGAGCACATTTATCTTGTTTGTCTTGTGTGGGATGTTACAGTATTGGGCAATGTGAACTGATAGGAACCCATATGAAAGTGACAAATGTGAGAACATCATCTCTGCAGTTCATTTTGCTCCCCATGGACTGTTTCTGCAGCTTTGTGCTGTAGGTTACAGAAGTGCGTAAATCTTTCTGAAATGCAATGGTAAGTCACCACAACATAACAGCATGATCCAGCTGTTGTTTGCTATGAAAACAGTGATTTTTGCCAGAATGCCTTACTGGATAATTCTTTCAAATATTCTAATGTGGAGCAAGCATGTCAAGATTGTTAGTTTTCTGAAGACTGTTAGAAGGTATTTGAGTCTGTGTCTTGGTTGGAAGGAAGAGACCCATCTATATAACTAAACCACAGTTGTATATATGCACAGCGGGACGTGGACGCAGCTCCTGCGTGCGCATATAACTGACACAGCTGTGCGCGCGCAGCAGCTGAATCCACGTCCGTGCCGTGCATAAGCCTGTGGATTAGATAGCTCACGCGCACGGCTGCCCTCCCGCCAATTTGCGATTCTTTAGAGAATCGGGGGTTTACTGGTTATCTCAGAAAGCAGGGTTCTCCAGCTACAAGAACATCAGCGTCATTTTGTTTACTTCAGAATGCAGAAGGAAGCCAAAATGGGATAACTTCGTATCAGACTTAGCCTTCCTGACCACATCAAATTTGACAATGTCTATACTGGCAGTTTAAGTCGACTTAAATTAAGCCGCATCCACACTAGGCTTTCATTAAGTTGACTTAAGAAATTCCTTAAGTCGACTTAATGAACACTTAAGTTGACTTACTAAGAACTGCGGAGTAGGTCGACTTAAGCCTGCATAGGTCAACCTATCCCTTCTTTAGGTCAACCTAAGCCCAGTGTGGACATTTAAGTCCACTTTTTTAAGTTGACCTAAAGACAGTTAGGTCGACTTAACAAAGTGGACTTGCTCCACGTCCATGGACAGCACTTTAAGTCGACTTAATAAGATCAATTTTAAGTCGACATAAAGTCGACCTTATTAAGTCGACTTAACAAAGTCGACCTAACTTTTTCTAGTGTAGACATAGCTGAAGAAACTAGCTGCTCCTTGTTGAACTATGGCGAGGTTTGTAGTTTTTACCCCATTTCCTTCAGATTGATTGGCAGAAGATTAACCACTTCATTTTTTTTCTCCTAAGAAATTAAACAAATGTGAGGTGGCTTTTTTGCTTGTTTTCCTTTCTGTAATATGATCAACAGTTCATTAAAAAAAAAAAAAAATCCCTGGAAGCGTCTTTGGAGAGCTGTGAGTAGAGGCTCTGATTGGGGTGTCTGGTTGTGTTTATCTTTCTTGTCCTTTCGTGGCTTTTACACTTTATTTACGTGAATGTTTCCTATGTAAACTACAGCCCAGTGTAGAGGCCTTTGTGACTGAAGAAAAGAATCTTCCCTTGAATATTCTGTTTCCTGTGGGGATAGTCTAGATCTTTGCTCTTTCTCTATCCCCTTTGCCCTGCCAGAGTGGAATGAAATAGCCAGATGGGAATTCCCTTGTGCTGGGGTGCAACAACCTTGTACGCTATCCAAGGCTTTGCAGGAAAAGGGTTTAAGTATGTAGGTAAGACTCTGACAGTGTTTTCTGCAGTTACTGCTCACTCTGAGTTGGATTGTAACTTGGACTCATGCTCACAAAAGGGCATACAGGAGAGCAAGACTACCACCATGCTCCTGCATGGGATACCTAGATTTTGGGTCCAGCCATATAGGAGCAAGTGGTGTTCGGGTATTCACGTGCTCCCCTAAGGTGTGCTTACCCAGCTGAGCCAGAGCAAGCAGTATAATTTGCTGCTTGTTCAGGACAGCAGTGCATTATCCCACCAGCACCAGAAGCGAGGGGCAGGGACAGAGGGTGGGAGAAAGTCAGGAATGCCCTCTGATGCAGTTTGCCTCCAGAACTGCTCCTGCGATGGTGCACTTGCATACAAACCCCTGACTCAGGGTTGTGCTGATGTGGCATGGTAGCCCCTCTCAGTCCTGTTCAGAGTTTTAAAAGAGAACTTTAAAAAAACCTCATGAATGCCTTTTTACCAGGCAGGGCCCAGATTTCAGTGCATGCATTCACACAGTGAGAGGCACTATGAATAGCCACCATGAATGCTGTGGGACCACACCTGCTGCAAGGGACTGTTGCATGTGTGCAGCTGGCAGACTTTTGTCCTTAGTGATGAAATGTTGAATGTAGGGTCATCTTTTTATGCGCTTCTTCACACTGAATAGCACCTTAAGTCATGAAAGTCCCCCTGACATTTGTAGGAGTAGTTGTGAAGTAAAGTGTGCTATTAAACCAGAGTAAGGATATCAGACTCTGGAGCTATAAGTAGTTTTTTGCTCATTGTGTGAAGAGGAGGCATCATTATTATTTACAATGGGAGTAATTTTTTTTTACTCTCAAATTACTAAAAAGATTTTTATCAGATTTTTTTTAAAAATAGCTTCTTTTCAGACAAGAAGCATGGAAAGCTTTAGCTAAAAAGGTAACTGTTTTAAGAAAGCTCTGAACACATAAAAATGTTTTGCAAAGTTAAGTGTAGTTGTCCTAACCAGTGCGACCTCGGTAATAAACATGCTGATACCCTTGCAGGGTTGGTACTATCTGATTGCAAGCTCTCTTGGGGCAGGGTAAATGTTCCAGCAAAAGAAAATGCTCGTAACTTCAGGAAGAAAAATGGTTATCGATAAATCTATAAACAGATTTTAGGTCAATAGTAGTAACTCTGTTAATTATTTATGAAATTTGAACAATGGTGTGATAGTCAGTGGCAGATTTGAGGTTGTTTGCTTCCCCCAGAGCACTCATTAATCCTTTGGGCTTTATGTTGAGCTTTATTTTTTTCCCCAGATCAAGGTTAATGTAGCAATACTTTACCAGTATATTGCATTGTCAGTTACCCTTGGATGTTGCCTCTTAAATAGGTTTCAAGTATGCAACAAATCAAGATGCTTTTATTTAACAAGATATAAGCATATACTGAAAGGCTTCATTTACTAAGTTTATCTCAGGATGTTGAGCTCCGTAGTTCACCCCTTTTATTTACTGCAATTGATCTGGCGGGAATAAGCTAATAATTTGCGAAAAACCTCTGAAGCTCAGTCAGGTCCAAGAAATGCAAATAGCATTGTCCATATATCTTGTAGAATTGACACGTATGCTACTAAATACAGATGCAAGTGTACAGCAGTTGATTTAACATGCTGTTTAGCAGTGCAACTCCTGTTTGGGAGTAGCTCTTAGGGACTATCCTATCCAGGTATGCAAAAAATAGGAGAACCTGTTCTAAAAGATTCAGAGCTTTTGAAGGATGGGTGGCTACATTGCTTCTTTCTCTTGGTTGTATTAGGAGAAAAAGCTTAAAGAAAGGAGCATTATTTTATCATTCAAATTTAGGCTATGGAATCCTGGATACAAGCTGCCAAAGATTTCTAGATCCTAGAAAACGTTCATGCATTCACTGAACTTCAGGCTCCTTCCAAGCTCTATTACTACTGCTTGACCTCTTGCTTTGTTGGTATGGGCTCCCACTGGCATCTGCATGAGAACACCTTGGCTGCATAGGTCTTCTAGAGCCTCAGATTTTGAGATAGTTGTTGATTATCCTGGACTCTCAAAATGGTCAAGATCCAAAAGGGTACCCGTGTTAGTCTATTGCAGAGAAGCAGAGTCCTGTAGCACTTTTAGGCTATGTCTACACTCAGAAAGTTAAGTCGACTTTATTAAGTCGACTTAGAGAGTCTATATTAGATTCTCTAGGTTGACTGGATAGGTTGAAGGAACCTCAACTCCCCAGACTAGGGGAGCCGCAGCTCCCTGCTAGAAGGGAGAGGCGGCTTCCCCGGGGACAGCCAGCCCTGCAGGGCTGGCTCTCCCCGAGACTGGGAAGCCGCTCGCGTCTTGTCCCGGGGAGAGTCAGCTGCACGTGGCTGGCTCTCCCCGAGACGAGGAAAAGCCATGAGTGGCTTCCCAGGGAGAAGGGAGCTGCCAGGGCTCCAGCGGGGAGGGAATCCCTCATTGGGGTTCCGGCGGCAAGGGATACCCCCACCACCCTGCCTGGGGCTCCAGCGGTGAGGGAATCCCTGCCGCCCCAGCCGAGACTCCAGTGGCGGAATCCCTTGCCACCAGAGCTCCAGTGGGGTATTCCCTCCCACTGGAGCCCCGGCTGGGGGTCCCCAGCAGCTCCCTTCTCCCCGGGACCGCAACTTACCTGCAGAAAAGGAGCCCCGGCTCCTCTTGCCGAGAAGCCGCGGGTCCCAGGGAGAAGGGAGCAGGGGCTCCTCCAGGGACAAGGGAACCATGCGGGGCTCCTTTGTCGTCACATCCCCCCCCACACACACACCCCACCCTTGGCTGATTTATGGAATAAGTCGATTTAGGGAATCCACACTGGCTTAAGTCGATTTAAGAAGTCAACTTAAGCTTTCCTTAAGTCGACTTCAAGAACAGCTTAAGTCAACTTAATAAAAGCCCAGTGTGGACAGGGAGTAAGTTAGGGTCAACTTAAGCCTCCTTAAGTCAAACTATCTTGTAAGTGTAGATGCACCCTTAAAGACTAACAGATTTATTTATCACATGAGCTATCGTGGGAGAAAATCCCACTTTGAAGATGGGAAATTTACAGAATGGGAGGAAATTAAATGCAGGGAAGTGTATGACATAGGATCAGGTCAGGCTGTAACAGCAAATCAGAGTAGTTATTAAGATTCAAACACTGGGGACAACATATAGAGGAAGGTGAGGTCAAATCACCTGTTGTAATGGGAAAAAAATCCATAGTCCCTGTTTAACCCCACGGCAATTGAGTCGAATTTGTTAGTCTTTAAAAGTGCCACAGGACACTGTTTGCTTCTCAAAATGGTTTGTCCCTACTGATTGTAACTGCTAACTTACTTACCAGATCAGTGGTCGGGGTCACCAGTGTTGTCAGAGGTTCCCGGTGTGGTGCTCTGCTCTCTCCAATGTTAGTATCACTTGGCTGCGTGCGTGTGTTCCCTCTAAGGGCTGCCCCAGCTCCTGCAGATAGCTGACACAGCAGGCCCGAAGAGAACCCCCAATGACCACAGAGTCTAGTAAGGTACGAAGGCACGTCGACCAGGTTTATTGTCACGATGGATACAGTAGCAGTTCCCCTGGAGTGCTCTAAGACTCGTCCAGAGGCACACTGCGGATACTGACCCTAGGACAATGGACTCGGCTCAGTCAGTGGCGGGATATTCCACTGCCCCCTAGGCCGGACCCCTAACACACCCCAGAAACACATTTTTATACACTCCGATGAAACTTTCGCAATGTTTCTGATGTATTAGGTGCCGCCTATTACTTTGTTCATGTTGGTTCCCATTATCCATCATGTCCCTGTCCTCCCTTATCCGAGGAATGTTCCAGGGCGTCTTGGTACCTGGTTTCTTATGTGCTTATTTCCCATAACATTTATCCTCTTCTTGCCAACTTTCCTGACGTACCTCGGTTTAGGAATGTCTTGACATCACTTTGGTTCAGGCTAGAGGCCTTATACTGGGCCTGTAACTGCTAAGGGCCTTGTACTGGGCCTGTACATACTACACTGATCAGTGCCCTCTCCATTTTCTTGAATTTAAACTTGCAACCATATCCTTATCACTGCCTTGCAAACCTGGCAAAAGCAATGTCATGTCAGATGAGGAGCTGCAGAGCTGGGGATTAGCAGCCTGCTGACGGCACTACAGCCTGTCTCCTCTCACAGTCTCTCTCAGCACCTTTATGTAGAGAGTCAGACAGCAGAGGTGACAGGGAGCCCACTGCTGAGAAGGCGTTGGGGTAATTTTTGCCCATCACACTCTGGGAACTGTAATAACAGCATGAAAAGACTCATTCCAATCCAATACCAACCTTCTCTGGCAGCTAATAGTCACCTCAGTAGTGCCTTGTGATCAAAGCCTCTGAAAGGCAGAGATATCTTGGGAACAATGTCCGTTTTCCTGAGGAGATGATTAATGGAGAGTGTCTTTGGCTGGAGAAAAGTTTGCTGTTCACACTGTCCTCTGGATAGAAAGTTGCTTAGTGCCCCCTCCTGCAGTCTTTTCTTATGTCAGTAGACTCGGCCCATTCTCTTCATTGCAGGATCATGCCCTTGTGCTGCCTGTGATTGAATTGAGACCTACTGAGCAATTTATAAATACTGTTTGTTGACCTGTTTGTTGGGGTATCTTGCAGTGCAAATACATTGGTTTAGTTTAGTAAGGAGCTATAAGGAAAGCCAGGCAAAAAGGAAACAGAATGCCTCAAAATAATCCAGTTCTTAAAAATGCTTGTGGGATGTTAAGGGGCAATGCCAGGATAGGGAAAAGCTTGTCCCCACAGAGTTCCAGAGATGGTTGGCCAGTTCAAAGTGTGCTTCTCTCGAGAGAGGAGGAGGTTGTTCTGGGGAATGAGACTAAGACACACACAAAAACAGCGATACTGGATCAGACCAGTGGTCCCTGTCTTGGGATGTCTGAAGAAGTTAGGCCTGACCAGATTACTGTTGGGTTGTGGGTAACCGTTTTGTAAGACAGATATGAAGGTAAACTGTTGATTTAAAAATACTTTGTTCTTGCCACAAAATAATCAGTACTTCAGTTTAAGAAGGCTGTCTGGCCACAATACACTACTGGTTGCAGACTCCTAAAGGGAAGAACCACAGGTGCCCAGACTCAGCCAGGGTAGGTAGAGTTAATACACAGAATACCAGAGCCTGGAGTCCTGCTCTAATATTGGGGGAAAGGTGGAATTGCATCTCGGGAAAGGTAAAGACATCAGGTCTGGTAGCTCAGACAATGCAGTCAGAAAGACCAAAAAGGGTCAGAGGTGTAGCTAGCTCTGCAGCCATGACACTGTCTTTTTAATCAAATGCTGTTTTCAGATACTCCATGCCTCTGGACATCACTTCCATGCATCTCAACTTCCCAAATACGGGACAAATACCCAAGAACAAGGACATAAGAACAATAACATGAAGACCCTGGCATTTTTGTGGGATTCATTTCTTTAATGTAAATTGTCTGTAACATCTTACAACTCTAGCATTTCTAGTTTGCATTTAAAGCAGTAAAAATGAGTGCGGCCGACCTACGTGAGCAGAAGGAAGATTAAATCTCAATCACAATGCCAGTTATGAAGGATTATTGAGGAATTTGATCCATGCAGATCAGAAGCAAGATGCATATAAAATATTCAAATATTTTAAGGACTATGGAATATAATACAAATGGATTTATTGTTCTTCAAACAGAACATGTAATCTTTAGTTACAGAAGATCCAAATCATTGGTGTGTTTTGTCAGTAGATTTATTAAAGCACATTCAGATAAGTATATATTTTAAATGAGGTTATCACTGTTCTCTGTATATATGCCTTTGTGTTATAGACAAAATAGTGAAATAGCATTTATGTATGTTAATAAGAGTAAATGGAGGAATTGCCAGTTTGAGTTGTTCAAAGTTGCTTTTTGACAGTATTTTTAGTTTGTAGATGAATGCTGTGAAACTTAATTTTTTTCTGAGATTTCTTTATGTTTGATTTAGCATTCTAAGGACTCCTAGAAGTATTTTGTGATGTATGTATCCTTCTTTGGAACTGTTTCAAAAGTTACCTTTTAAAAAAAAGTATGTGATATTTTGTCTTCTTATTTTTGTCTTCCTTTATATTATTTGTCTGTTGGTTTGATCTCTGACTCACTGAGTTCAGCTAGAAAAGAAGTGTCTTATGGTTGCTCTAGTTTTCTTTTGCGTAAGGATTGTTTTTTGCTTCCTAAAGGCAAAATGGGCCAGAATGGGAGAGATCACTTAGGTTTGAAACTCTTTTTTTCTGTAAGATCAGCTTCCAATTCAGGGTTTACTTTCCTTGAGTGAGACATGGGTTTGTTACATGTTAGCTTGGCAAATAGATGTAACTTCATCCTTGTTCTACTGTCTTTAAGGTTTTTCTCCACCATGGAAGGAATTAGCCAAGCTTAGTCTACAAAAGCTCATGTTATGGTAATATGTTTACTATTAGGTAATGAGCTATCATCGGATTTGAACATAATAGATGTGACATTCTCCACTCTAGGAAAGAGGGTGTGCAGCACTTGGCAGTATGTGACTACTTCCTACTGTAGAATTTATGTGGGCTGCAAGACAATGAATTGTCCTTATTCTTTCTTCACTGCAGTTATGTTTTCTTTGTGAGGTACTATGGGGATGCTATTGCTTTGACCAACCAAATAGTTCTTTATGTTTTTATATTTTAGATCAAGTTAGGTAATTGTCCAAATCTGTGTTGAAATCATTTAAACCATTACTTCAGTAGTCCTAAAATATGTAGGACTTTCTGAACACTTCAGCTTCTAAAAACCTTCACTAAAGTTGTGCTGCTAATTACTATTGAAATACACTTCTTGCTTGATTATTCCTATACCTCCTGGTTTTGGTAGTCTATAAAGAACTGGGCAGCCTGACTTACATGTTAGGGGCCTTCTTTTAAACTTGTTTAATCAGCTTTCATTGAAAGAACAAAGTTGACTTCGTTTCAGGCGCAATACATTTACAGCTTTTGCTTATATTTTTTCCTATCTGCCACATAGTGTCTTCTATTCACTGTTTACCTGCCCTGTGCTTGTTTCAAATCTCCTTTAGTTTATTCGCCAAAGGCCAGTATTGCGCATCTCAGCAGATCCAGTTGCTACATACTGACTAATTTTAAGGCATCTTTGATGGTAACTTCAGCCAGATGTATGAGGCACTTTGCAAATATGTGAAAAAGACAGTTTAAATAAATGAGAAATTATGATACTGTACCATGAATGGCAGGTATTTCAGTTAATTATATTGGTGCCATAATCAAGGCTATGCTCGTTTTCATTGTAAGGCCTAGTTTTCTAATAAAAGCTATGATATAAGCTGAAACTCTGTTTACCAAGACACAGTTTGTGAGCATTTAGAAAAAATACTCGGATACAAGAGACTTCATTTGAAATTATGCTGGACAATTTGTCCTCAAAAGGCCTTATATGTAGAGTTCCACACATCTCAATCCTGTTCCCTTTCTCACTCGCTCTCCTATTTTTCCCCCTCATGTACATTTCTATTTGCTTTCTGCTTTTTAACTTTAATAGTCCCGGTTGCTCCCACTCAGATGGATCTTGACTCATTTGAAAATCTCCATCCATGTCCTAATCGTGTTGCAAAGTTTTCCCTGGCAAGACTATGCAGCAAGCATCATGGTAACATAAACTTTCATAACTTCCAGCACTTTACTGATTCCAGATTGATGGTACCCAAAACATTAATGATTGGGAATAATTTTGCTTATTTTTAGTTGACAATTGCTTTTTAAGAGGGAGTAGGGGATGGAATAAATCAATTAAAGGAGACAAATATTTAATGGAATGACAGTTAAACTCCCAGGGAATTCCCTAGAGTGCCATTAAATGGAAGATTGCGTGTGTGATAGCTTAATCAGACAAAAGCTAAAAAGCTCTTATCTCTGCAGATCTGCTGTTTGCTATTTTGTTAAACCTGCTTCTCATTTTTCCTGGCCTGGCAGCATCATTATTTATATTCATTATTCAAAACTGAAGTATATCAAACTGCTTGAAAAAACAGGACTGTGAAACGCATCTGGGCTTCCAATCAGTTTTCTATTTGGAAACACCTACATCCTTATTAGAAACCTCTTACGAGTACTGAATTGTGCAGGCATGTTCTTTCCTCTTCCTCACCCCCAAGGGCTGGGGATGAGGGGAGGGAGAAAAATCTTGATATGTTGTAAGGCAGATACCTGTTTCTTGACTACATTCTTTTACCTTTTGTGGCCACATATCTAAGGCTATGTCTACACTTGAAAAGTTAAGTCGATTCTTAAGTCGACTTAAGTCGATTTAATTTTGAAGTGTAGATGCGGCAGAAGAGGCTCCCCGCTGAGAAGGAACCGGTGGGTCCCTTCCCCAGGAAGCCACAGTCCCTCCAAGAAGGGAGCGGAGGCTTCCTTCTTGCTGGGACCTCCGCGTCTCCCGGCAAGAAGGGAACCAGGTTCCTTTCTTCCCAGGATCCCCACTGTCCAGGAAGAAGAAAGCCAGGCTGCTTTCTCCCTGGGACCCTCAGGTCCTGGCAAGAAGGGAGCTGCAGCTCCTTTCTCCCCAGGACCTGCACAGGTCCTGGCAAGAAGAGAGCCAGGCTCCCTTTTTGCTGGAACCTGTGTGGGTCCTGGCAAAAAGGGAGCGTGGCTCTCTTCTTGCTGGGGCCTGCGGGGGTCCCGGGGAGAAAGGAGCCTGGCTTTCTTCTCCCCGGGACCATGCCCTAGGTCAACTTCTAGAATAAGTTGACTCAGGGCGGTCACATTGCCTTTAGGTCGACTTAACAAATCGACTTAATTGTTAAGTAAACCTAAAGATTGGTGGTAATTAAGTCGACTTAAGGAACTGCTTAAGTCAACTTAATGAAAACCAGGTGTGGACGTGGCTTAATTTAAGTTGACTCAAGCTTCCTTAAGTCAACTTAAATTGCCAGTGTACACATAGCCTAAGATATTTTGATAGTTTATCCTTTTGTGAAATACGAAGACCTTGTGATGTTGTTAAACTCTCATTCCTCCTCAGATTATTGGTCATCTTTATCTTCACTGTGTAAGCATGTTATACTTAGAAAGCAAACCACTTGTATTCTTGACTCTTTGCCAGTCAGATTGGTTCACAGTTGTTCTAAACCTCAACTCAGTTCTCTGTCTCTGGAAATCGGTTCTTCATTGCTGGAAGAGGAGGCTGGTACCCATTAGCTAGAAAAATCATTGTTGATCCCATGATTATTACACATTGTATCTGATCCTTTTTTGTATTAAAAAATGTATCAGGTTGAAGCTTCTAAATTGATTATTGAAACCAACAGGAAGATATTGAATGTCAGTTTATCTTTAAAACAGCACACATATAGTTGTTTTATTTATTATTAATCACTTAGTTAGCACACTGTATTTACAAACTTTGCAAACACGGGGCCTGACAGTCTTCCCAATGAATGGAGTGGCCAAACTCCCAGAAACTCTAATGGGAGCAGAACTGAGGCCTCAGCACCATATCCTACATACCTGTATTGCTGGTAAACTGTTCTTTTGCAGATAAGTATGCTTCAATGGGACTGCTTCTATGGGTAATGGTCTGCAGGATCACATCCTAAATTAATCATGATTTGAGGAGGTAAATAACTCAGTCATAGGTTGGTGGCCTATTGCTGGAGTGGGTGGGTGAGGTCTTGAGGCCTGAATTTTGCAGGAGGTCAGACTAGATGATCATACTGGTCCCTTCTGACCTTAAAATCTATGAGTCTATGAGTAAGCAAAGTATTCTTGAGTTACAAGTCTGAGTGCCACATTTAAATCAAAATAAAATGTTTTCAGTATTGTTTGTTCTGTTAGTTATATGGCATCAAGAATTAACTATCTGAATCTTCACTGATTCCCTTTTCCAAACATTTGCCTGTCCTTATTTCTCTAAGTATTTTAGTTTCTGTTTCATTTCAATATACAATACACGACTTCTAGAGAAATGATTGTCCAATTTTGCAGATTGCAAAAAAGAGCCTCATCAATATTTTCCTTTACAAAAGTGTTTGGTTTCTGTTCTGCCCTGTGTTAACTGGGTTTGCATCTAGGAATAAAAATTTTGTTCCTTTTTTAGATGATGATTTCCTGTTCCATTACAAGCTTAAAGTGTGGTTTGAACTTGCAAAGTGATTTCAAATTAAAACTTTTTAACTCAGTGAATTGTTCTTTGTGTATATTCAGAATCTCACCTGTTTATTCTCCTGGCTAAAATGTTTTCATTACTTTTTGCTCCTATTAGCACTTCAGAGGTAGAATAGGAATGATAGAGTGAGGTGGATTCTGTTCTGGTTTCCACATCACCAACAGAATTGTTAGCCCAGTTCACATTTCAGAATCTTTATTGTTAGGGATGCTTGAACCAGACAGAATCCAGGTTGAGTTTGCAGGGCTGGCAGTCAGAATAAACTCATTTTTACAAGTGAAAAAGAGGTAGAGTGCATCTGGAAGTCATTGTTAGAGAGACCTTCATAAAAGCCATTTTTATTTTTCAGCATGGAACTGCACTTTAAATAGTACAGCCTGAATCTTATTTCTCAGCTGTGTAAATTGAGAGCAATACCACTGAGGTCAGCATCATCCATAGCAGTGCTAAAGTGAGACGAGAATCCATAATTTCTCTTCTCTGTGTCGGCCAATAATGATAAAAGTAACCTCCTGGTTTGAAGTCCCCAGCTGTCAGGACTGGGTTGTGAGCAGCCAGACATAATGGTTGGAGCCAGAATTCTTAGTCAGGAGTCAGCTGGGTCAGGATACCAGAAGGTCAAAAGCTGGAAACAGAGTGGAATCACAAGTCAGTAACCAGAGTCAGCCCAGGTCAGAAGAGGTCAGAAGCATGAGACAAACCAGAGACCAGAACCACAAATCAGAGGTCTGGAGCTAAGCCAGGTCAGGATGCCAGGATGTCAAGCCAGAGGAGCAGGAGCAGGAGGCACAAGATACACAGTCCAGAGCAGGGTAGATCCCAATTGTTCAGATAGCTTTCTGTTCCTCTTGATGGCTTAATTAGGGCTGGTGTTCCAATTGGCTGCTCTGGGACTCTGCCAATTGGGCATTGGGGCTGCAGCCTCCAACTAGGGCTGGGTTTCATGGATCCTGGGTCAGCTCTTATCAGCAGGCAGCCAAGTGACGGGTTTTAGTGTGGCTGCTCCTTTGGTTGAAGGTCTCTCTGTTTTGATACCAGAACTTCTGTTTCTCCACACACACACATTCAGAAGTGACACTAGGACCTTACTAATGAAATCACTAGTGTTTTTGTATTTTTTTGTCTCCCCCAGCCTCTCGAGAGTTCCAAATTACATATATGATTGGCCTACACTTGGTTTGCTCTGAAAACTAGCAACCTCTCTGTCAAGAAAGTGTTTCAGTGCATATCATGAACCCATCACCTTATCATAAGCCTCAATCTATGATTCAGTCATCTGATATATGTCTTAGAAATATGTCTTAGAAAACGTGACTTGTTCCAAAGTAATTGGCTTAATCCGCAGCAAGGAAGATTGTGGTTAGATACTAGGGAGAACTTTCTAACTATAAAGATAAGTCTCCATTGTTGAAGGTTTTTAAAAACAGGTTAGACAAATACCAGTCAGCGATATGATAGATTTACTTGATCCTGTCTCAGTGTACAGGGCTGGATAGATGACTCCTCAAGGTCTCTTCCAGCCTTACATTTATATTATGATTCACTTGAGTTTGTTTTCATTCCCCTTCTTTCCTGTGGACTTTTATATGATCATATGAAAATCTAAGAGCCTGAGTTTAGCCAGGAATTCTCCACTTTAGAGTTTTTGTTTGTTTGTTTGTTTGTTTTTTTAATGTAAAAGTATCTGGGATATGTAATAGGTATAGGGAAAGTTCTGGGTTTCTCTCCTCTTGATTCCTGTTGCACTGAACATGGTCAGCATTTCAGCAGCATCAAACTGGGATCTGCCAGTCATTCCTGTCCCATTGAATGAATTTTGAAACTTTCCTTATACAATTCTCAGGGGTATGCCTTTCTTGTATCGGTGGCCTACTTCCCTCCCTCCGCCCCACCCACCCACCCACCCACCCAGTTCTTCTCAGTCTTGAGTTCTTTTGAAGTTGAGTGATAATGTATGTATCTCATATCCTATATGTGGTTGTGGAGAGCTGGAGCATGTAGCTGCCATGTTTCTCAGATGTGGAAGTAGATTGCTGCTTACAATACAGAATTAGATCGTCACTTACTCTTTGGATGAAGTTTAAAATGAAAGTAATAAAAAATTTTAACTTTTACCTGGTTCCATTATTATTATTTCTTGTCTTCCACAACAGCATCTCTTACATTTGCCTTTTTTTAATGTTAATTATTCATGCCATCTTCTGTAATAGAGTGGTCTTACATTTCAGGTGGAAAAAGCAATTGAATTAATAGAAAAAATTGATGAATTTTAAGAGTTTTGTGTGGTTTAAAATCCAGAATTCGTTGCACACACCCTCCATTCCAACTGAAATTAATGTAAAGTGATTTTTGTTTGTTTTTTGTTTTTGCAGGGTGATGAGCCATAAATAAGTAAATTCAAAGTTAGAGTGGGTTTTTTGTTTGTTTCTTGATGTTTTGTTTCTTTGAAGTATTCATGTTTCTGCATAGAAATTCATTGTCTATTTTAAAACAAAACATTGATTATTTCTTAATTCAGTATTTACTTTGGTGCTATTTAGGATTTTTGTAGGATCACCTTCCTCTATCAAGGGACCCATGCTATCAGTCAAATATTGCAGTCCTTACTCGGGGAAAACTCCCACAAGGTTTGCCCTTTAATTTAAATCATGCAACAGCTCTGTCTCTGCTCCCTCCCACAAAAATAATCTATTCCAAACAAGGCCTTTGAACTTTTCATTGAAACTTCTATTTCCTGCTTGTTTAAGTGCTCTGCCAATTAGTGCCACAGGGCGACTCACCACTGGAGCGCCCCTTTGTGCCAGAATGCAATGCTTCAGGAATTCTTTCTCTTCTAGAGGTCGTTTGTGTGTTCTGATCTGGTTCTGCAGTGGTGCTCCTCTGGGAGACTTAGCCCTCTAGCCGGGTCACATGGGGTACCCCCTCCTTAAGCCTCAGAGATCAACCTTCAGTCTGAGCTGCAGCTTCAAAGCACTGTCACTTTGTGCAGATATTTTCAGAGTGCTGATGTAAACCCAGGTCTCAAGAGGCTGTCCACCCACTGGGAGGTTCATTGCCACAGGCTGTGTAGACATACCCAGTTAAACTTCAGTCCCCTTCTCAGATAACAAAGTGTGAAACAAAACATCCAGGTAAAGCATGCTTCTGTCACTCTAAGGCTTTCAGTCCACTTCCTGGAATCAGCTCTTGTCCTCCCTGGACTGCCTTTTGTATCCCATCCAGCTCTGTTGCAGAGAGCCGACTCTCACACTGCCTTCCCTGTAGTCTCACTCACAGCCTGTGGTTCACCAAAGTTCCCTGCATTTTGTCCCCACTCCTGTGTGCCCGCAGAATTCTTCTTTGCTTCTTTTACTGAGCTTTGTTCTCACAGCCTTCTTCCAAGAGACCGTTTTCTTCCTAGCAGATTTCCCCGTGGCTCCCCACTCCAGGAGTTCCAGCAGTTTCTCCTAGGGACTCCCAGGTTTCTTAAAATCCTTGTTTTAGGGATTCCAACAGGATCTTCAGCAGCTCCTTCTGATTCTTGTCACAGATTCCCCCGGCTACATTGTAAGCCTTTTCATTATGAGATTCAGTTATTAACACCTACCTCCCTAAGTCCAGCCCTCTTATGCTGGGATGCAGTTATTCACAGCGCAATGGCCTCCTCTCCCCACACCAAACTGGTGTTTCCCACAACAATTAATGTTTCTGTTCCCTTTGCTATTCAGTGCTAATCATTTCTCACTTTCGTTGACTGAATAATTGGCTACCTTTTTTCTTTGATTTCTAAATGTTTGAATGTGAGATTCTCTAGTGGTTTGATAATAAAACATTTCCATCTGACTCACCGTAAGAAAGATTAGAAGCTGTGATTACATGTAGTCAACATTTTACAAGAGGGATATTTGTGGCAGCTCTTCCTTTTATCTCTACACCTGACAAGCATCTAATCTTTTGTGACATGTCTGCACGTGACAACCCTATTACACTTGCCCATGTGTCCCATCCTGTCAAGATCCAAGTCTCAGACACTGTGTCTGACAAGATCCAAGGAAGAGGGCATACAGCAAATTCAAAATGCTGTGAGATTCATTCCATTGTTGTAAATACCTTTTTTAAAAAAAAGAAATTCACTCTGATTTTGTGGCTCTGCATGTCTGAGGTCCTTTGTCAGCAATAAAAGTGAGGAGACACCACACTGTTGTGGAATGTCAGTAACTTTGGAACTTGAATGAGCAACGGCTCGCAAACTGAGGTACATTTGAGAGATAAGGCCACATATAATATAAAATGAGAGAGAGGAAGAAGGGAACCTCTTCTGCTGGATACTCTTTAAACTAATGGAGGGCTCAGTTAATTAGGAGATGGGGAAACTATATATTCTGGTCTCAGCTCTTCTAGCTAGTCCTGACATTTTGTTACAGTTCACAGTCCTTATTCTTGACCAATTCCTGTTATCCCTACCTCCAGAAATAGGTAACTACTATTCCTCTCCATTTTGCAAATAAGTAACTCAGAGGCTATGCAAATTAGCCCATTCAAAGTTTGTATAAATGGCCACATGCAGTTTTGCAAACCTTATCAGCTTTGTCTCTCACAGGCTGAGCTGTATTGCTCATTGACCTATTTTAAGCTGCTCTTTGTGGGTGGAAGGTGGATTGTTTTTTTTTCTACTGGCCCAAATGTAGGGGACACTGAGGCAGTGGATGGCTTTCTTAGGGGAGGAAAGCTAAGTTCCTACACAGAGAGCCAGTTTCTTTGTTGATGGATAGGAAGCTCTCTCAAGGAGAACGTTTTAATCACTTTCCTCTTAGCAACTCTTGCCTAGTCCACATCCAGTCTTTTTTTTTTTTCCTTTTTCTAGGAAGGGAAACTCAGTTCTCCACTTTTCCTTGGAACACGAACATTAGACAAGAAGGGCCTAAACAAAAGCCCTTTGATCCACAGGGAATCTCTCTGGGGAAAACTTTGAGATTCATCTAATTCTGTGTTTTGAGTTGCGATAAAATCACATGTAATTCATTCATATATCGGAGATGGACTGGGCTTGTAATTGTTCTTAGTTATGCTGGGGTAAATCAGGAATAACTAAGCTGAAATCAATGCAGGTATAACAGGATGCTTTTAGTGTTAGTAGACCCAGGTGACCTCTTGCTTTACATACACAGGCACGACCCTTTTGAATTCCGTGAAAGTTTTCCTTGAGCATGGCTGCAATGGCCATAAATACAAATACATGGGACATAGTTGCCACATTGTGGGGTGCTTTGGAATTTCTGATAGACATTCAGATGGCCTGGTGGACATTCAAATGGCCTTCCATAGGATGAAAAGGGCAATTTTGCTTTTCTCAGGGCTCAGCTGCCCTTAGCAGGCAGAAGAGATTCAACACCCCAGCAACAATGGCTAGAGGTATTATGTGTGGAATTTTTCAAAAGCATATATGTGACATAGGATCTTGAATCCTGTTGGCTTTCAATGTGAGTTAGACATCTGTGACACTTTTGAACTTTTCACACTGTATCTTTTAATGGGATAATGCCCTCTGGATGCTCAGGAAAACATGCTGGGAAATGCCCCTTGCTACACCTCTTCAGAAGGTGCATAGGGCATAGCTACCCCCCTGCACAGTCTGCTCAGACCACAGGGTGATCAGGAACATGACCACGCCCACTCCCCACCTAGAGAAGAAACCATTAATGCTGCTGGAAATACTAATTAGCCTCCAATCCTAACAGTGGGAGCCAGATTATCTCTGCCTCCTTTGTGAGTCAGCTGGGAGAGACTTGTCTTCCTTTCTTTCTAATGCTCCTGTGCTGAGAGTGTCAGAATGAAAACCAGAAGATCTGAGACATGTCTGGAACAACTTATTCACACCCTACACACGAGTATATTAAACTTGGTACGAAGTACGCCTTGTAAGTTTTCATTCCAAAACTTGTAATTTGTTGGTTGTTATTGTCCTGGTAAAATATCTGACAACATTGTATGTGAAGTTGTAAGATTCCTCTCTATAGTGTTGTTGTATCAACATGTGTTCCAAACCTCACAGCCCTGCCCAAACAGAAGTTGGTAAATAGGTCTATCCTAAACTAAGGTGTGTGTGCTCTGCTTAAGTTGCGTTTAAGCTGTAAATCGTGTCGCCAAGCAGAGAGGGAAAGACAGGAAGCTCAACCAGGTGAGGAAGAGCCAGCAGGGACCATCCTTCCTCATGTAATTTGTCTCCTAGAGCCCAGCTGTAAATGTTTTTCAAGGAGGAGTATGAAACTGTAAAAAGGAGATATAACCACACTCCAAAGGACCCCTTTCTCTCTATCTGCCCATTGCATTCACTGCACTGGAAGGGAAAAAAGAAGCATTTGTTGGATTCTGGGAAGTGGTCTTGACCAGAGAGTTTGGTCAGTAATCTGCTGGAACACGTGGTGAGAAACTTTACATAGTGGTATGTATAAGGTATTGTACCATGAAGGATTTCACTCTGAAGTAAGTTAGTGCTGATCTCGGAAAAATGTAACACTTCCATTTAGTGGGCTGGAGATTCTAGCCAGATTTTAATTTTATTAAATTCAGATAAACAAGGAAACCCATGAAAAGCTCATCACATGGTTGTTGAGAAAATGAAGGAAATGATATCTTGACCTGGTTAGTAATTAATTACCTGCATCTTGCTATGTGATTAATTAAAGTTAACAGAGTTACCCTATGTGAACACTGTTAGAATTGAGACCAGAATGTGATTCTCAGTGTTTATTTTTCATTTCAAGCATATAATTAACTTATTGCTTAGTCATTTTACTGAGTCTATTGTTTCCTTATGTATTCAAACCAAGATGTCATTTGTATAGAACAGTATGTTTTATTGGTGCACTGACTTTTTGTTCTTATCCAGTGCCGGAGAAAAATGGTTTTTCACATATTTTTGCCATTATCTTGGATGATAACATAGTACATACATGATTTGGAAATTGCTGCGGTTTGGAGACTTTTGTTAGTCTTGGAATGCTAACTTACAGTTCAGTTGTGGAAAAAAGCAGGGACCAGAATTCAGCAGCTTTCAGTAATAGTTCATAGTTGGAGATTTTCCTTTAGATTTATGCCAGTGGAATTTTTAAAAACAAAAATTGGCTTTGATTGAGTGTGTGCAAGAGAGAGAGATGGAGGGTTTTTATATAACACTTAAATCTGTGGGCTACCCCTGCGACATTCCTTGCTGTTATTTTTCACTTCTACCTCCTTTGATTACTTCCATTATTTGGTCAAATTAAATAGGATTTTTATCTAGCAGAATGGGTCAGTGGCTGTCACTATTGTTACTCAACTTTTTTTCAGCATGCTTTTAGAGGCTGACTCATACTGGGTGGCTTTTCAAATCTGAATCCAAATTAAGGTTAAGCCAGTGTTTTAATATGCAGGTGAATCAGTGATCTGAGCTGAGTTTGAAGTAGACAGTACCGAAAACTCACAATGTATTACAAAAAACAGAGCAATACTGGAAAGCTGTCTGATTTTATTACCTTTACACCCTTTTGAATGGTAGAAGTCTCAAAAAGTCAAGTATTGACTTTCTGAGACTAACAGAAGCTTTTGACCACTTTCTGAGCCAAAACTGAAACTCCAGTTGTGGGCCATCTTTATTTATTTTTCCATGATTCGAGATGTTGTTGCCTGTATCTGAACTGTTCTGTGATAGGCTGAAAAGGAGATATTTGAAAATTCATTCATCTGATTTAGATTTTAATTGAGCATAAAAATGTGGCCAATTTTCTTCAGTTATAATACAGCAGAAAAGTTTGCCTTCAATAGGCTTTCAACAAACTAACACCATCCGTTGTTTTTCCTTGCCCACATTTCAGTGCTTTTGAAAAATGACAAACTGAGAAAACTGGCAAAAGTCAGCTATTTGAAATGCACAACTGTGTCCGTGCACTTTCTCCTGATGATAGGATCCCAAGTAGTGCTTAAACGTCTCCTAAACAAAATGTTCCTGTTTGAAAGTACAGTCTGAACAGAGCTTTTATCATGTGGACAAATGTTCAGCAGAGAAAGTGGGAATCAAATTCTTACTCTCATTGTGGATCCTGTATGCCAGGCCAAGAGGACACAGCAGTGTAAGAGACCCAAAATCCAGCCACCAGAGAATTCTCTGCAGCACAGCTCATACAGCCGTAGACAGTCTTCAAGGACCGCCATGAAAACCCAGGTCTACAGGCTGTTTTGGGGGTGATGGGGAGGCTATATCACTTCATACCGCAAGGATTTTGAGGAATATACCTATCATAACTTCTGCAGCCTGCCAGTCCTGTCTAAATTATGCCATGGGGTATGCCATAATCAAGCAGCCCGGAATTGGTAAGAGTGAAATGGTTAATGAAAAATATCTTAGTTACTTATCCCGGGGCTGCTTGAAGGGGTGCAACACAAAATCTTGCCTTCAGCTGAGACACTACACTGATTTAAATTAATATTATTATTTGTATCATTAGCTCCTACAACCAAGATTTGTGGCCTCTTTGTGCTAGAGGTTGTACCTCTCCATAGTGAGACAGTCTTCCCAAAGATGTTCCCATTTAAACAGACAAGATAAGTAAGAAGTGTGGGTGTGCCCATGGTCAGTCAGATTTCAGCAGCGAGCTAAAAGCAAGGGCCAGCCTGACCATATACGCGAATTAGAAGGTCACCTAGGGCGCCAGGATTTAAGGGGAGCCAAATAAGATGGAAGTGTTTTTTTTTTCTCTATTTAAAAACATATATTAATACGTTATCGTTTTTTCTTCTATATTGAATGTAGGTGGAGAGTGTGCCAAAGTCATAGTTCACCTAGGGTGGGTGCCAAAAAACCCTTGGGCTGGCCCTGGAAAAGATTTTAAAAGAAGTCACCAGAGCTGAATTCTTCAACATCCCTTTGCCCAATGGTTCCCAGCCTGTGGCCTGCAGGGCCTTTCAAAGTGACCTGCAGTTCTCCTCCTGCTGGCTGCGGAAGGGAGCCACTGTTTAATAACTCACGCTAAGCACAGCATATTTCCATAGGGCTAAAAGACTGGTGCAGGCTCCTTACTGCAGCCAAGGGAATGGGAGATCAGCAGTCCCCTCCACTTGTCTATAACAGGGAGCATGGCAAAGCACTCCACCTGGGTCCATAGGTGCTGGAGTCCCTGCTGGAGCCAGATGGGGGGAAGCATTGATCTTCAATCCCCCTGGCTGCAGAAGGAGCCACTGCCTAGGGATGCAGGTGGTGCTCTCCAGGCTATAGGACACATATGGATTCCCTTCTGCAGCCAGGGAGAAGGGAGATGAGTGAGGAGGCAGATTCTCTACTGACCTCCTCCTGTCTTGATGCGGTATGTATGTGTGCATGGGAGGGAGGGGTGCCTGCTAGCAGAGACTGGTGGCCATTGAGGGTTGTAAAAATGATATCCGTGGCCCTCGAGCCAAAAAGGTTGGGAACCGCTGCTTTAGTCTTTACTTTGTGTGTAGTTTGCAAGTGCACCGTGAATTGCTGAGTGAGGAATGTTCTACTTCTGTACTCATCAGAATCATTGCTTAAAGTAATATGTTTAGCAGGGATGCATTAGAGGTCATTTCAGGCTACCATTCAGTATGATATAGAAAGTTACAGATGCTATAATATAATTTCTGGTTGCATTGCGACTGTCCAAAACCCCTATAAAATTTTTGAAGGACATTGGGTATCTAATTTTTTTTTTTAAATTATGATCATTATGTTGTGGACTAAGGAAATCATTTTGGTCATTTCCACTATTGCCTCTTGATTTCTTTCACCATTTTTTTTTTTTTTGGCAAGAATTTCCCTCACATTTTGTATAAACGCTTCATATTATATTTCCCCACCTGTATTATCCTATTTTTTTCTGGCATGAATTTCATTTTTGTTTTCTGTCCCTTTTTCAAATTTCCCTAATATCTTTATTTCTCAGTCCTCACTGGTCTTTTCAGTTGCTTCCAATTAATTATTGCCTGCTCTTTGCCCTTTTCACAGATCCGATATTACTCCTGTTCTGGTTGCTTCCCAGACTACTGTGAGGGGACCCAGCCACTGAATCTTGTATGTTTTAAGCTTCTGGAGTCTGAACAAAGCACAGACAATATCCCTGTCTTAGGGTCCCTCGGCATGTCATCAGCGTGCTGATAGACTCATAGAAACTGGAAGGGACCATGAGAGGTCATCGAGTCCAGTCCCCTGCACTCATGGCAGGATCAAGTACCATCTTAAACCATCCCTGACAGGTGTTTGTCTAAACTGCTCTTAAAATTTCCTATGATGGAGATTCCATACTTTGTCAAAAGCCCTTCTTAAGAGCTAGCTCATGCATGCAGTCCCTTGCCCAGCTCCTAGAACAGTGCTGACCCCTCAAACTTCCCGCAGTGTAAACAACCATCTCTCAGAATTCTCTGCAAAGGTGTGAGCACTTCTGGTTTACCTCTTCAAGAGACATGATAGGTGTAGCACATAATACACACAGGCAGACTTTGCATAAGATTCTGTCACATTATTGCTTTTTACTTAAGTATGAGAGATACACAGAGAGTACAGTTCCTTTTAGGTGTTAAGTTCCAACATTTATCCCTGAACTATCCCCAGCAAAATGCCTACCCTTAATCTGATGCCTCAGAGCACAGTCATTTATTATTACCCTTAATGTATGTTCATAGCCAGTATTCCAGCTATTTGACAGTGCCCCATAGGCTATGTCTACACTTGGTAATTTGTCGACTTTAACTAAGTTGACCTTAAGTTGACTTAGTTAAATCGACTTAGTGCGTCTACACTTAAAATTAAAGTCGACTTAAAATTAAAAGGGGAACTTACAGAGTCGACCTAGAGCGTCCACACTGTATGCCTAGGTCGGCTTCTAGGGGCTTAGGGGGACCTAGGGGATGTCCACGGGGGCAGGGGGGCACTCCTTGCCCAATGCCAGGGGGCTCAGCCTTTGCCCCATTGTACATAGGTACAATAGGTCAAAGGGGGTCAGGGACCCTGGCAGGGCATAGGGGCAGGGCCCTGCCCTATGGGGGAGCATGCCAGGCTCCCCCTGTACCCCCCCCCCCGGCAGGGAGGTCATTGGTGTAGCCCTGGGGTAGCCCTAAGTTGACTTAGGGCTACCCCATGTCTACACTGGCTTAAGTCAACTCTAGGAAGTCAACTTAAGCACTAGGTCGAATTTAAAGGAGGTTTAATAAAGTCGACATAATTTTAATTAAGTCGACTTTATTTTCCTTAAGTCGACTTAAGAAAACTGTAGTGTAGACGCAGGGTAAATTAAGTCAACTTAAGCTTGCTTAAGTCGACTTAATTTACAAGTGTAGACACAGCCTAAGAGACTAAGTACTTTGAAATTTTAGCACCCCCAGGCCCCTGAAAGCTTGGGAGGTCTGGTCCTGAAATCAGAACCTAAATGTGACAACAGCTGCATGTGTATCTTGAAGTTCTTTGCATTGTATTTGAAAAAAAACTAGTGTGCAACTATGTTAAAAAATAAACACATAAAATGAAACCAAGGTTGTTGCTCTCTGACTCATATAGCCAGGATTTACTCTACAGTTTGTTATATGGCAAAGCAGGCAGTGGCTCTGACTACTGTTTGCTTTGCAGATCTTGCTCACTTCACAGTTACCTCATTCTCCCTCTCCCATCTGTTTGCTTCTTCTACCTGCCTCTTCTTTTCATTAACCAAGAACAGAGATTACCTGTACTTGCCCGTGGGGGGAAGGGAGGAAGCAGAGTGAAGACGGCAGCTTCAGCAAACGTTATTGAGCATGCTCAGTACAAGCCAAGCAGCAATGCTGGTGAGCACATGAGGTCATGTCCCCCCACCCCACGTGTCACCTCAGACTAAGAGTCAGAGTCTCCAAAGTGCCCAGTACAGAAATAAACCCTGATCCTCAATTTGGGGCCTATACAAATAAATAATATATAACGAGTAAGTAATTTTCTCTTGCTATAATTTTGCTCTGGTGTTCACCTGTGACTAATGATCACCTACTTTCATCAATAATTAATTGTCAATTAGCAATAATACAACAAACTCTTCAATATTGCTAATACTTCATATATTAACATAGTAAAGAGCTGGACAATTAAGTGGTATTGGCCAAAATGATGTGTAAACTGAGCTTGTAGTTTTCTGAGTTTGACCTGATATGTAAGATTTTAAGATCATATAACTGGATACCAAGACCAGAAGGGACCACTGTGATCATCTAGTCTACCTCCCTGTATAACAGAGGCCATAGAACTTCCCCTGAATAATTCCTACAGCATATCATTTAGAAAAACATGTTTGTAAGTTTTAAGTTCTCAGTAAAGGACTCTCTTATGTGGCTGCTTTGCTTTAAAAAATTTTTTTTATAAAAAGAAGCTACTATATATTTGATCCCTGAGGTCAGTTTTTTTTAAATGTACTTTTTAAAAAAGCCTGTGTTTCTACAATATGCTTGCCAATCTTTTTCCCCCCAGTATATGTTTTATTGGTGGTTTCCTTTTCGTTGTGAGGTGTACCTTTCTGTTGTACTTATAAATGTGTCCACTGTGTGTTCCATGGAAAATTACTCCTAAATCTCCTCCCACCCCAGAATATTCTTTTCTTCAGTCTGTCGGCTTTCCACCAGACTTGAGGTCTCATTATAACATACTGTGCAGGAAATCAAGAGGGAGTCTCAAGAATGGGACCTTCCTGGCCAAATAGGGAAAGTTGGCAATTATCCTCGAATCGGGAAATTCCTTGGCTTCGAGGAACAGCTTCATAGAGAGCATGCACTATTTAACTGCCATACAGGGCAAGCAAAGTTTTCAAAATACTGTGCCACAAATGAGCAAAATTCCAATGTGAGAGCAGTTAGTCACATGCTGTGGTGAGATTTCCTGCTATTAGACTGAATATAACAGTTAGAAAAATGCAGTTTTGAATGTGCTTAAAATTAACTTCTTAATTGGAAAATAATCCAAGAGTAAAGGAGAAGAAAACTCATTCTGGTGATAAAGGATAGATCATTGTATGCAATATTAAAATAATTGTTCTTAACAGATTTCTTGCCATTGACAAACTACTTTCTGTGTCTCCTAGAGACAGAACACAGACCATAATATAGGCATGGCAGAAATAGATTCTGTGCTTGTATATTGTTTTTTCAAGCAAACCTAAATGGTACCATCCTCCAGGCCAGGAAAATGTGGAAGTTAAAATGGGAGAATTTATTACTATATGCTGTGCATTTGGCAGAGGGTTGGGGGGCTGGTGTGATCAAAATCTCCTGTGTGAAACACTATGATTTATATTACATCTGTGCAAAGCTCAGTCAAGGTTGACTCACTTCCAGGAATTTGGTGAGTTGGCAGAATAGTGCCTTTCTTGTGTAAAAGTCTATTATAGAGGAAAAGCATACTAATTTGTAATGAACCTATATTTTAAATAATTCCTCTTGTACTCCCCTGCCCAGAAAAAATTAAGACTTGTAGAGAACTAATTTAGTTACAAATCTGCTTTATATACCATTTTCTATGAATCTGCTGCCTACAGCTCTGGTTTCTTATCTGCTCATACATTACACCTGTGCTTTAATGTTTTAACATAGACTGCTATGCTCATTCGGGCCGTTTCCCCATTGATTATTTTGTTTTATTAATATGCTTTCACATATGCATGTATAGTGTGACTATATTTGTTTCATATTTATTCTCCTTTTCTCATTTCTTATCTATTAGAGCTGTGCAGAGGATAGAAATTTCATTTCACAAAGGATTTTGAGATTGTGGTAGTTGTTTTTGGTTCAGTTCAGAACAAAACATGAACATTTCAAAATTCTTCACGAAAGAACATTTAGAAAATGTTTTGCTTAGGATAGACTGGAATACTTTTATTAACAAAATAGAAACATTCCATTTCAAAAGGCACAAAACAGGACTTTCACCCTTTTTTCTCTGAAACAAAGTTTTAGCAAAATTGACTGTTTCACAAAGTGTTTCAATTTTAACAGAACTGTATTCTCCAGTGGACAATGGTTTCAACAGACTTTTCCAGACCCAGTTTTAATGTGCCTGTATAATGTCAGCAGAACATACCCATGTCCAGTGATGTTGTAGGAGAAAGTCAGGCTGTGTATGCTCTTTCTGGTTGGTGCTACTGATTCTGAAAGGATAAAGGTGGGTTTAGAGTCTACTAATAAATGAGAGGCTCTATGGGTCTTACTCCATATTTTGATACCTTGTGTGTAGTGTGATGCCTCCAATGACGAATGTAAACGATCTTCAGAATCAAAGGAGTCCTTAAGTGTGTAGATAGATAGATAGATAGATAGATAGATAGATAGATAGATAGATAGATA
>ML685884.1:4322895-4344997 GCA_007922175.1 Pelusios castaneus | reverse complement strand
ATAGATAGATAGATAGATAGATAGATAGATAGATAGATAGATAGATAATCATTGTTCTCCACTGATTGGGTGTAAACTAGGGTTTTTTTTATATACACGTACAAGCTCGCTCACTCTTGGGGTTTTTTGTTTTTCTTTTTTAAATTGGGTAATAGCAGCAGACTGCAGGAGAGAATGAGAGCTTCTTCGATTGAGTATAGAAACACAGCACTTGCACTTTACAACATAAATCCGTATAGGGGCTGATCCGAAGGCCAGGTCTACACTACAGACCTATATTGGTATAACTACATTGCTCAGAATGGAGAAATCCACCCCCAGAGTGACCTAGTTAAACTGACCTAACCCTTGTGTAGACAGCACTACATTGATGGGAAAGCCTCTCCCGTCAGCATAGCCCCGGCCTGTCAAACAGGTGGATTAACTACTTCAATGGGAGAAGCTCTCCTGTCAGTGTAGCAGAGTCTTCATTAAAGCACTATCCGGGTGCAACTGAAGACAATCCAAATTCCACAAGTGTCTTCATACTGATGTCACTGGATTTCGGAGTTTGGCCACAGACCTAAAAGTTCATCAAGCCCTTTGTTTGCTGGAGACTTCAGTAAAAATCACTACACCCCAGATTAAACATCTGAAAAACTAATTTTCAGCCATTCAGTAAACTTTTAGCTTTGTCATTGCCAAATCTAAGTTGTTCTCTGTCAGGGTATGTGTTCGGCGCAAACAGCATTGTAGTCTTTCACAGCCTGTCATGCTTGAAAACTTTTATGTAAGCACTGGCCTCTGAGGCTGACTGGCATTTGGTTCTTAGAAATGGAGGAACCTGTATCCTGAACAGGCTCAATGTCTCTGCAGGTGTATGGGCTCATGGAGAGGCCAAGTCCAAAATACATCTGTTGAGTTTTGGAATGCCAGAAGAGGGGAAGCCACTTAGTAACAATGAGTATAGAAACACAGCACTTACATCTTACAACATAAATCCATATAGGATCTGATCCGAAGTCAAAGTTTATGATACAGATCTCTATTGATATTAAGGACAATTATGCTTTCAACTACACTAAATATGAGCTCATTCTTGCGAAAAGTATGGGGAATAAGCAGGAAGAACTTGAAATGGTCTGAGGTAAATAGAATGAAACTCAATAAAGACAAGTGCAAAGTAGAATCATAGAATAATAGGGTTGGAAAGGACCTCACGAGGTCATCTAGTCCAACCCCCTGCAAAAAGCAGGACCACTCCCCCTAAATCACCCCAGCCAGGGTTTTGTCTAACCGAGCCTTAAAAATCTCCAAAGATGGAGATTCTACCACCACCCTAGATAGCCCATTCCAATGCTTCACCACCCTCCTCGTGAGAAAGTTTTTCCTAATATCCAACCTCGACCTCCCCAGCTGTAATTTGAAACCATTGCTCCTTGTTCTGTCCTCTGTTACCATCGAGAACAGCCTAGCTCCCTCCTCTTTGGAGCAACCCTTCAAGTAGTTGAAGGTTGCTATCAAATCTCCCCTCAGTCTTCTCTTCTGTAGACTAAATAAGCCTAGTTCCTTCAGTCTCTCCTCATAAGTCATGTGCCCCAGCCCCCTAATCATTTTTGTTGCCCTCCGCTGGACTCTTTCTAATTTGTCCACATCCTTTCTGTAGTGGGGAGCCCAAAACTGGACACAGTATTCCAGATGCGGCCTGACCAGTGTCGAATAGAGGGGAATTATCACATCCCTCGATCTGCTGGCAATACTCCTACTGATGCAGCCTAATATGCCATTGGCCTTTTTGGCAACAAGGGCACACTGTTGGCTCATATTCATCTTCCTGTCCACCATAACCCCCAGGTCCTTTTATACAGCGCTGCTACTTAGCCGATCGGTTCCCAGCCTGTAGCAGTGCATGGGATTTTTCCATCCTAAGTGCAGGACTTTGCACTTGTCCTTGTTGAACCTCATGAGGTTTCTTTCGGCTCAGTGTTCCAATTTTCCAAGTCTCCCTAGATCCTGTCCCTGCCCTCCGTAGTATCTACCATTCCCCCCAACTTGGTGTCATCCGCAAACTTACTAAGCACGCAATCTATTCCATCATCAAGATCATTAATGAAGATGTTGAATAGAACCGGCCCCAGGACCGACCCCTGGGGCACTCCACTCATTACCGGTTGCCAACCAGACATTGAGCCATTGATTCCTACTCGCTGAGCCCGTTGATCTAACCAGTTTTCGATCCACCTTATGGTCCACTCGTCCAACCCATACTTCCTTAACTTGCCAATGAGAATGCTGTGGGAGACCGTATCAAAAGCCTTGCTAAAGTCAAGGTATACCACGTCAATGGCTCTTCCCGCATCCACAAATCCAGTCATCTCATCATAGAAGGAAATCAGGTTGGTCAGGCACGATTTGCCCTTGGTGAATCCATGTTGACTGTTCCTGATCACTCTATTTTCCTCCAAGTGTTTCAGGATGGATTCCTTGAGGACCTGCTCCATGATTTTCCCAGGGATTGAGGTGAGGCTGACCGGTCTGTAGTTCCCCGGATCCTCCTTTTTCCCTTTCTTAAAGATAGGTACTATATTTGCCTTTTTCCAATCCTCCGGGACCACCCCCGTTCGCCACGAGTTCTCAAAGATAATGGCCAGCGGCTCTGCAATCACTTCCCCCAACTCCCTCAGCACCCTCGGATGCAGTTCATCCGGCCCCATGGACTTGTGCACATCCAATTTCATTAAGTGTTCCCTAACCTGACTTTCCATCACCGAGGGCCACTCTTCTCTCCAGTCCGCGTTACCCCGTGTAGTAGCCTGGGAGCTGGCCCTCCCTGTGAAGACTGAAGTAAAAAAAGCATTGAGTACTTCAGTCTTTTCCGCATCATCCTCCACGAGGATGCCTGCCCCATTCAGTAAGGGACCTACACCACCTCTGATCCTTTTCTTGTTGCTGATATACTTATTCAACCCCTTTCTGTTATCCTTCACATCTCTTGCTAGTTGCAACTCCAATTGTCCTTTGGCCTTTCTGATTTTATCCCTGCGGTCCCGAGCAATATCTTTATATGCCTCCCTTGTCATCTGTCCAGGCTTCCACTTCTTGTAAGCTTCCCTTTTATGTTTCAGCTCCCCGCAGAGTTCCCTGCTAAGCCACGCTGGTTGCCGTCCACATTTGCTGTTCTTTCTGCACATCAAAATGTTATCTTCCTGTGCCTTTAACAGGGTTTCTTTAAAATACAGCCAGCTGTCTTGGACACCTTTCCCCTTCAGATCAGCCTCCCATGGGACCCTGCCCATCAGCTCCCTAAGGGAGCCAAAATCTGCTTTTCTGAAGTCCAGGGTGTGTGTTCTGCTTCTTTCCTTCCTTCCATTGATAGCACTCCACTTAGGAGTACTTAGGAAAGTACTCCACTTAGGAAAGATCAATCCATTGCACACATACAAAATGGGCAATGACTGCCAAGGAATGAATACTGCATAAAAGGATTTAGGTGTCATAGTGGACCGCTAGCTAAATATGAGTCAACAATATAACGCTGTTGCAAAAAAAGCCAGCACCATTCTGGGATGTATTAACAGGAGTATTGTAAGTAAGACATGAAAAGTAATTCTTCTGCTCTACTCTGCTCTGATTAGGCCTCAGCTGGAGTATTGTGTCCAGTTTTGGGCACCTCATTTCAGGAAAGATGTGGACGAATTGGAGAAAGTCTAAAGAAGAGCAACATGAACGATTAAAGGTCTGGAACACTTGACTTATGAGGGAAGATTGAAAGAGCTGGATTTGTTTAGTCTGGGAAAGAGGAGACTGAGAGGGGATATGATAACAGTTTTCAAGTACCTAAATGGTTGTGATGAAGAGGAGGGAGAAAAATAGTTCTCCTTAACCATCAGTGGGCTTAAATTACAGCAAGGGAGGTTTAGGTTGGAGATCAGGAAAAAATTCCTAACTGTCAGGGTGATTAACCACTGGAATAAGTTGCCTAGGCAGATTGTGGAATCTCTGTCATTGGAAGTATTTAAGAGCAGGTTAGACAAGCACCTGTCAAGGATGGTTTAAGAGGATACTGAATCCTGCCAGGAGAGCAGGGCACTGGACTCGATGACCTCTCATGGTCCCTTCCAGTTTCTATGATTGTATGATTATTGAGCCCCAGAGTAATGGCATCACTGGGGGTGCTTTGAAGTTCCCTTTGTTTTGGTAATATTGGGTACATATTGCCAGTTTTACGCACTTGGTTATTCCTTTTATGTGACTGAAAACTGTGAATTCCTTTCTCCGGTCTCCTTTAAATGTTTATCGCTGCCTAAGCCATCTGAAGTTGAATCTGCCCGTTATATTCACCTTTCTTGGCTTTAGCTTCATGGCCGTGCTTAGGAAAGCAAGTCATGAAGTGGAAATATCTTTACGTGAACTCTACTCTGGAAAAGTATTCTTTGGGATTGAGTGTTGATGCATAATGCAATAGCCAATCAGACTTAGTGAGATAAAGTTCATCAAGGCATGAAATCCAGATCTATGACCTAGACTTTTCCAGCTGTTTCTCAAAAATTATTTATGATATTAATTGAATTACAAGGAGAAAGTGAACAAATATTGGACATCATGGATTTTTAATGAAACCCTTTAATGTGCTTTCCATGTCAAATAATTCCATGACTTTGGGGGGGGGGGGGGGGGGGGAGCGTTTCTTATCTTTTTTCTTTTTTTTAAGACTAATGTGCTGTTGAATATAGCAGAATGATCAAATGGATTCTTATTTTAACTAGTTCAGAGGAGAAACTCCATTAATTAGGTTCTAATATTCAACTTAGTCTTCACTCACAGTGACTGGAATTAAGGTGTTGCAGGAAGTTTTTGTAAGTTTTGACAGTCTGCAAATGTGTATTTGGTGATTTGGTCTCAAGGTCCCATTTAAAAACAAAAGGCGCAAGGATGCCTTGTTTGGGAACACTTATTAAGTTACAATATCATACTTTACAATAGCATGATTTCTGATAATTTTGTTTTTTCTTTGTTAAATGTTTTCTTCTCTGTCAGTCACTCAGTTCAGTTGAATGTTTCCATTTTTGTGTTTGTTTTTTGGTTTATGTAGAAGAATTTTCCTAAGAAATGAGGCTGCACTGATTACATTAAATCCTCTAAGAGGGGAAAATAGGTGTGTTCAGATTAGACTGTGAAATCCACCCTCTGACCAGTTATTGGTGAGAAAATATTGGTTAAGCAGAAAATTAATTAATAATTAGAATTAAATATGACTGAACTGATTGTATATCTAGATTGCTAAATATCAAGAGTGTTATTTTGGATCATCCTTATGAATAATCATCAGTACCACGTGCATGGCCACTGAAAATGCTAATTTGTGGAACTACCTTACTGCTGTAAGTACTAACTTTTTGTAGTGATATTATTCAAGATAATATGAACATTGCTTCAGAAGATAACATGAGAAATAAAATGGACAGAGATAACATGCACCTATGTTTAGATTCACTGCAGTTGTTTTTTGGTATGGCTTTGCTGGGCGAGCTACAGTTTCCTCATTGAATAATGTAGTTGGAATGCCATGTAAATACAACTGTGTATGGCTGGATACTGGACAGGTTCTGACAGAAAACCCTGTTACAGCCAGGTCAGAAGTAGGGTGACCAGATGTCCCAGTTTTATAGGAACTGTCCAGATATTTGGGGCTTTTACTTACAAAGCTGCCTCTTACCCCCCATCTTCTGCCCTGATTTTTCATACTTGCTATCTGGTCACCCTTGTAAGAAGAGAGGCCAAGGATCAGTCATGAACACTTAGTTTCTCTTATATCCCTAGAGAGAAATCCCTCACCTCAGGACTGAGGCATGTTAATAGGGCATTGTGGGAAAGTGTATCCAGTTTTCATATTGTACTTGTTTGATAGATGGATGCACAAATCTGGAACAACAAAAAGTTATTTGTAGAGTGATTAATGTAGTTTATTATTTTCTTCCGTGTATGAAGCACTCACTTTTTGACTGAGATTCTTTTTCCCCCTTTCTGATTGCATAACAGGAAACATTTCAGCCAAAATCTTGAATGGCAGTAAAGTCTTGGTCATGTTATTTCTATATTCAAGGTAGATAAATTGCCATGACTTGCTACATTCTTTCATTTTTAATCTCTGTAGTTTTTTGCTGCTTCCTAGAAGCTTGTGTCCATGTAAAGGGAAAATTTGATAACTGTAGAATGTCTATGCAACAAGACATGTTCCTTAGCGAGTTTCTGTTAAATTGTGAGCTATGGAATATGTCCTCTTGTTCTATGTGCAGGGCAGTAGTTATGTCTCACTAAGACTGTGTGGAAGTTTATTTCAGGTTCTTCAGCTTCTTTAAGGGAATTTTCTTGAACTTAAAGACCCTGAAAGAAACTTCCACACACAGTTCTTTTCCTTTTAACTCCTACATGTGGCCTATCCACCCAGGCATCTGTATCAGTCATTGGTCTCTCAGAACTCTTCCTATTTGTCACAGTATTCTTGCAAGACAGGCATATGAGTTTTTTCACTGCAATCAGAGTCATGATCCTCACTATTATGTGTGAACTGGGCTCTGACTGGAATGTCCTCTTATACTCATATTCCTTGTGAAGTTAGCTCTAAAACACATTTCTGTTTAAGATATGAATAAGATGAAAGGCCCAGATCCTGAAAGATGTTTAGGCTTCATTGATTTCAATGGAAGTTAGGAGCTTAAATACTGTGGCGAACCGGGTGCATTAGGGCATCATGGGTCTTGCGCTTCAGTGTCTGGTAGCCAGCTCAGGCACGGCTTTCCTCTCTCTAGACTCCCCATAGGGCAGTTCCTCCATCCCTTCTGGCCCTATGAGTCAGATTCTCTACCCTACAGGGCCCTGAGGCCCGTCTGGGCTGGCTTGCCCTGACTGCCTGTACCTCTCAGGTGTCAACAGCAACAACTACTGGTCAGTACAGCTCTACTTCGTTCTCCTCTCCTCTTCTTCACCAACTCTGCTCCTAGTTCCACTTCTAACCACCATGCTCCAAACACTCTCCACTGCCTAGGAGCAGCAGAGGCTTTTTATCCGGTGCTCTAATTGGCGCCAGGTGCCTTAATTGGTGTCAGGTGTTTTAACTGCTTCCAGGTGCTCTAATTGGCCTAAAGCAGCCCTGCTCTAGCTACCCTGGGAACAGGGATTTACTAAGTCTGGGGCTAACATATCTACCCCCCAACACCCTCCTGTGACCCTCAAGTCTGACATTGTCACAATACCTTTGAGGATCCAAGACAAAGTGTTGGTCTGACCCTGTTCTTAGAGAAGTCAATAACAAGTCTCCCAAGATTTCACTGGTGAAGGATCTGACCCTTTCTGTACTGAACCACCATAACTGGTGATAGTCATCAGAAGAAGCCTTGTAAGATATGAGGACGTATATAACTACCAACATAAACTATAAACATGGTTTAAATAGCCATTTTCTGAATTGCTTTAAGTCTATTTTCAGAGGTTGTATGAGTGTCGGTTGCATTTGCAGTTGACTTTACAACAGTGTAAATTACCAGGGAGTATGTTCAAGTATATTTGTTTCTTCTTACAACTGCTCAGATACTTTTCTGGGTCGAGTTAAACGTCCTTGTGCTTTGAATTCTTAGAAATGTAGATTTTCCTGTATGTTACTTTGCCTCACTTTTTCACAGTTTGATCTTCTTCCCCTACAGCATTGGGATTCTTTTTTTGTGTTTTCACTGTTCACAGTTATGTTAAGTGAAAAATCTAGTCACATCATCTTCAGCTTTTCACAAATCCTTTCTCCAATATATAGTGTGGAAGTCAAAAAGAAAGTCTATGCATGTTGTTGAAGGTCTGTGTAAAGTTTGTATTATTTGAGTGAAAGCAGAGTGCTAAGTTACACATGTTATATTATGGAACTCAAAAGGTAATAAGTTCATTTGTGACCGCTCTCCTTAACTTGTTATGTTCCTGCTAACTTGTTTGTAATTCAAAATGGAGTTCTACATGAAACCAATATGGATTCCACCTTGAGTGACATAGAAGTTTCTGGAGTGTTATGTAATGTTCTGTTACTAATTTGTTGCAATTCGCTGTCTCTGGGCAGATATTCAAATGATCCATGAATATGTAACACCTTAGTTTATATAGCATCTGGGCTACTGGTAAGGCGGGCTGGCTAGTTCAGACCCTAGCCCCCTGCTGCAGCAGAGTTTAATAAAGCTGGATGTTTGGTTTGAAATCTGAGTCTGAAGACTGATGATTTTAGTCATCGACAATAGCAAAGAGCAAGATTTTGTCTCTATCTGTGGCAACAATGCATAGTACTGATGCTGCCACAAAAGAAGTACATGAGGGAAAAAAATATTTCTTTTGTTTCTCCAAACACGGAAGCATGTCATACAAACTTCTGACAAAGAACACCAATCTTTCCTGAACTGATTTTGCCTATAAAAGGCCCAATCCTCAGTTACTTTAAATCCGTTATGTCCTGTTGCAATAAATTTACACTATTTGTGAATCTGGCCCAAAGTAAAGTTTTTAAGATGAATATTTTATAGAGAGAGAGCTGTAATTTTGAAATTTAGAATATAAAAAACTCTACATGTTGTTCAGATAATTACCAAGCCACAAGTTCTTGCTGAACAAGGATGGAAGAGCTTTTTATCTTGTTATTTACTACTCTTCTGCTTTTGGCTAAGTAAGCCTCCCTGTTTCAAACATTTATAAGTCCAGTGTAGTTATATTCTATCTTGATGTCTGGCTGTTATGTCTGGACAGGTTATTTGGCTTTGCAGCCTCTTAGAGGCTTAGGGCAGATAAAGAGGTGATTAGGAAGTAATTGCTGTTGACAGAAAACAGTGAAGATAATGACTGTGGTTAGTGGCACAGATGAAGACAATCCTCCATTCCATACTACCGCTACACATGTAATATTGTAATAACAGGTTCCACATGTTCAGAAACAAACTCCTTTCACAGCACTGGAAGCAACTGTACGTAAACATATCAGTCACCTTATCTGAGCAAAGCAAACAACTAAAGACAGGAAGAGTGCAGCAAATCAGAGAGGGTTGAAGAACCACATCAATGGGAGAAAATGATGCACAAGGAAAAAAATACCAAGAAGATCCATGCCAAGACTTTTTTTCTTTTTTAACACACTTTGGTAGTTTAAGATTAATAAAGTCTTATTTTCCTAACTTTAGCTTTCCCTTCCTTCTTGCCACCTAGCATTAAGCACTTCTTAGTGCTATTTAGCATTTCAGTTATTGTCTGGTAGGAATTTTCTTGTATTTCTGGCTCTCTTCACTGCTTCCTGCCATATCTGGGAATACAACCATTTGAGGCACAGAAACACAGGAACTTCAAGACTAAGGCCTTGTCTACACGATCACCGTATTGCGCGTTAAAAATCATTACCGCGTGTTAACTAGCACAGTGTACAGACGTGCAACGTTGATGTTGCGCGATAAGCACCTTATTGTAGCGCAATCCAACAACCACTCCGAAGAGAGTGGTAACAGCTGTTGCGTATCATCTGTTGTGCGTTTGTGCTCATGTGTACGCTTACCGCGCAATGATCGGCCTCCGGAAATGTCCCATCATTCCCAAATTGTCCTCTCTGGACTTCCCCCCGCCTGCTCTTTGGCAGTGACGAAACTGTCCCCGCCCACAGTTGAATCCCGGGATTTTCAAATATTTCATCAGTTTCATTTCCTGGTCTTTTCCTCGTGGATGGATTGGAGTGCAGCAGTGTTCACAGTAGCAATGGCGGCCCATCGTGGAAGACGCGCACCCCTTTGGTCCACGGCAGAGGTGCTTGACCTGATCAGCATCTGGGGAGAGTCCGCTGTGCAGGCGCAGCTTCGCGGCAGCAGATGAAATTACGACACATTTGGCATGATTTCTCGGGCGATGACGGAGAAAGGTTATGATAGAGACACATTGCAGTGTAGATCAAAGGTGAAGGAGCTAAGAATCAGCTATCAGAGAGCGAAGGAGGGAAACCGGCGATCGGGATCAGCGCCTGCTACATGCAGGTACTATCAGGAGATCGGAGCCATCCTCAGTGGTGACCCCACAACAACTCCAAACACCACAGTGGACACATCTGTAACCACAGATGAAGTCAATGCCACAACGGAGTTGGATGAGGACCTTGAGGAGGTGGTGGGGGAGACAGAGGAGAACCCGGGGCAAAGCGAGGCAGCGTGTAGCCAGGAGTTGTTCTGCACCCCTGCTGATACGTCCTCTCTAGAAGACATGAATTGCAGCATGTCCCTTGAGTCGGCTGAGGGGGGCTCTGGTAAGTTTCTGCTTTGTAATACTAAAAGTCTATCTCACGTTAAAATATCACTGTGCGTTGCGGGGGTGCTTGCTGTGTCTCCCAGCTGTGCACGCTCCTTACTCCCCATCCATGAGGAGGGCATCAACACAAGCAATGATTGTGAAGTAATCATCTGCATTTAGGTCAGTAAATTGGATTGGATGGGATGGCGTTTGTGCCAACGCTCCCAAAGATGGACACTTTGCCCCGCCAGCTGCAAAGCACAGCCCTGGGAACCATGGCCGCAAACAGTGCTGCAGCATACGGTCCCGGCTGACTGCACGCGGCATGTAGGAGATGTATTCTAGCGGCCAGGGGCACCCTGAGGAGAGCGATATCGGGTTCCATCTCTGTGCCCAACGATGATTATTAGCCCCCAGTAAAGCTGTCTACTAGGACGTACCTTGTCCGCTTCAGCAAGGCATAGGGTGTTGACCGCACTGCACCTTCCAGAGTAATGTGCTACTGGAAGTTTAATTTTCTTATCCTGGCTATGTGTAAACAGCAGCTTGACAATTATTTGTTTTTTTAGAACAGACCTTGAGAAGGCCGTTGTCTACCCCCGCTGCCCGAATGAGAAGCATTCGGCAGCGTGCACGAAGGAACAGGGAGGATATGTTTCAGGACGTGTTGAAAGCTACACAGGAGTCCTTGAAAACTGCACAGGAATCCTCCTCTGCGACCAGAGCATTCAGAGCTGGGTACCAGCAGATGTTGAAAACACACACCGAGGAACTGATAAGCGTGATGAAGGAGCAAACAGAACTGTTCAAGAGCATGGTCGCTTTGCAGTCCCAGGCGATTAATGTTAGGGCTCCACTACAGACATTGCAGCCGCGTCTGCCTCCCACCCCCCGTAGTCCCTATAAGAATTTCTATGAAGTGCACCCGTCCCACCATAGCATTCCAACAACTAGCTCTCCCCCCCCGTACTTTCTAGAGCCCCGCAGCTACACACACTTGTAACCCCAACCTTCAAAGTCTGAATAAAAACAGAATAAAATCATTTCATTAAGGCTTTATTTTTACACATGGTTACTTTCACAAGGTGCAGCAGATGCGTCTTAAAAGAAAACTAGGAGAGGGCATGACTGAAATGCTCCCTGAGTGCCTCCCTTATGCGAGAAGCTTCCCCTTTAGCCCCCCTAATACTCCTAGTGGCTGGCTGTTCGTATGCCTCCTCGAGGCGCTGTGCCTCGGTAGCCCACACTGGGCAAAACTTTTCTCCCCGACTTTCACAAATATTATGGAGGACACAACAAAACGCAATCACAGCAGGGATGTTGTCCTCCGACAAGTGCAGCCGCCCATACAAACAGCGCCAGCGGCCTTTTAAACGGCCGAAGGCACACTCCACAGTCATTCTGCTGCGGCTCAATCTGTAATTGAACCGCTCCTTGCTTTGATCTAGGTTGCCGGTGTACGGCTTCATGAGCCATGGCATCAGTGGGTAGGCTGGGTCTCCGAGGATAACTGTGGGCATCTCCACATCCCCCACTGTAATTTTTCTATCAGGGAAAAAGGTACCCCCTTGCAGCTTCTGGTACAGACCGGAGTTCCTGAAAATGCGGGCATCATGCACCTTTCCCCACCACCCAGCATTGATGTCCGTAAAACGCCTCTTGTGATTCATGAGTGCTTGCAGCACCATGGAGAAGTAGCCCTTCCTGTTGATGTACTCGGTAGCGAGATGATCCAGTGCCAAAATAGGGATGTGTGTGCCATCTATGGCTCCCCCGCAGTTCGGGAATCCCATGGCAGCAAAGCCGTCCACAATCTCACTGACATTCCCCAACGTCACTGTCCTCCGTAGCAGCACGCGATTGATGGCTGTGCAGACTTGTGTTAGAGCTACTCCGACGGTGGACCTCCCGACTCCAAACTGGTTTGCAACCGACCGGTAGCAGTCAGGAGTCGCCATCTTCCAAAGAGCTATCGCTACACGCTTCTCCACAGTAAGGGATGATCTCATGTTGGTGTCTTTACGTCGCAGGGCAGGGGCCAACTCTGAGCACAGTTCCAGAAATGTTGCTTTCCGCATTCGAAAGTTCTGTATCCACTGCTCGTCATCCCACAGCTGCATAACGATGCGATCCCACCACTCGGTGCTCGTCTCTCGCGACCAGAAACGGCGTTGCACCGTGTGCAGATGATCGGTGAAGGTGCTGAGCAACGCGGTGCTGTTGCTCTGCATGGCATCGATCAGCCGCTGCTCCTCTGTGTCATCCTCTGGATGGGAGCTAAGAACGTAATGAGCAACCATCCGAGATGTGTTCAGCATGTGGAGGGCGAGAGTGGAGACCAGAGCAGGATCCATGCTGACGCTGATTTTGTTTCTTTCCAATGGCGCGCTCCGTGCAAACACTCTTGAAAATAGGCGCGAGTTGCTACTGGCAACGCGGAAGACGCTAGGGAAATGCACTGCACCATGGGAAACATCCAGTTTACCCATGCTGCTATGTGCTCCTTTCCTTCATCCCATGATTCCAAGCGCGTACTCAGGGAAAATGGAACGCTGGGATATGTGCCCAGAATTCAGTGTGCTAATGCGCATTACAGCAAGGAATTCTGTGACGGAACAAGGAGCGACGTGTGTACGTGCTACACCGCGATAAACATCACGTGCTTCTTATAGCACAGTTCAGAAGTTGCGCTATAATCTGATCGTGTAGACAAGGCCTAAAAGTGAACCTAAAAGAAGACTTATCAGTAACTCGTGTGTTCATCACTGTCTTTTTCAGATATACAAAATGTGCGGCTATGTATATTCATCTAGCCAGGGGGGTGCAGAGCTAGTGAAGTTTGATCTCATGTGACACTAATAAAATAGCTTAGACTCTAAGGTCACAAGGGATCAATATGATCATCTAGTTGGACTGCCTGCACAGTGCAGGACACAGAATTTCAACCACCCACTCCTGTAATAGACCACGAACCTAAGACTGTGAGACCAAGAGTACACTGGCAGCAGAAAATTCGCTGCTGTCAGTTTGATTTTTCTGGTTCAATTGAGTGGTCAGTGAAGACCCACCCAATCGATCTGGAAGTCAATGCAGTAAGTCCACTCCCTCAAGAAGAGTAGCACTGAGTTGAAGGGAGGGCATTTCCCTTTGATTCAGTGCAGTGGAGACACCACGGTAAGTAAGTGTTAGGAAGTCAATGGGAGATACAAAAGTTATTTTATGTAGCTTATGCATCTTCCTTCGACTGCCACCAAATTCCATGGTCAGTGTAAACCTGGCCTGAGTTATTAAAGTCTTCAAATCATGGTTTAAACACTTTAAGGTACAGAGAATCCATAATCAAAGGACATTTTGACTTGTTGGAGATGGTCAATTTTAAACAAAAGTATGGAAAATAGCCAACTTTCACTGCTGTAGACATGCTACACTTAATCTGCTTGGAAAATTCTCTCTGAGCCAGAGTAAACAGAAGAAGTGCTCTTTTTGAGGAAATGGAAGCAACTTGTGTAGTGTAAGGACCCTTGGCAATACTTTCATTAAAACAAACCAGCTAACAAACAGAAGTTTAATACATGAAAAATACTGACTTTAAGATACGAACTTGGATTGAGCTGAGAAACCCATCAGCTGGCAGGAGACAGGTGCTTAAAAACAACCAAATGTGCTTTAGTGACCATGAAAGAAACTCTGATATCAGAGTAGTAAACCAGATAATAGTGAAGGCATTTATTTGTAATAAAACTTAATATAAGTTGAGCTCTTTGTGGTCCAGATCAGCTCAACAGAAAAATAGCAAATCTTCCAGCCCTTTTAAGGTAAGTAGCAAACTGGCTGTTTGTGGTCATGTTTATCTGCATTGCACATGGTACATGAGGGTGGTTCCTCCAAACAATGATTGAAGCCATTTTAAAATGATGTTATGAAATGAATCTAATAACTCCACCCTGCTTTGTCTTGGTCATGCCCATGATAGCAACAGGTAGTAGTAGTAGTAGTTTGTAATCTTAGCCATTGTACTCTAAATCGTTTTGTTGCGAATAAGGTCAATCCATTCTTATCTGGCCCCAACAGCATTGTTTCCCTATTGCGAAATCAGTTTCCTATGCAATTCTAGTGAAGCTGTAGTGAAGGGCATTATTTGGCCCACAAAATCTTTCATTAACCGGGAATTGTATGAGAAGAAGATAACTCGGCTTGACTTTCAGAATCCGGATTGAGGTGTAAAGGCTGACAGTAAGAAAAACAAAACAAAAAAAGCCAAACATAACTTACAATTTTTTAATCTGGAATCACTGACACAGAGAAAACATGGAACCCCTGGGTGCTCCTTTTACAGAGTTACTTATCAGAGTAACTTCAAAGTTAACCAACAGGTACTTGTACTGGCTGTGATGCTATTTGCACATTGTTGAAGACAGAAGCCAACCTTTCAGAAGTACTAAAGGAGTAGCTGTGTTAGTCGATTGCAGAAAAACAACAGAGTCCTGTGGCACTTTTAAAGACTAACAGATTTATTTATCGCATGAGCTTTCGTGGGAGAAAATCCCACTTTGTCAGACGCTTTGAAGATGGGAAACTTACAGAATGGTAGATACTGATGTTCTGTACCTGAGATTCTGAGTGACCAGTTTGAATCCCTGGCCTCTGGTATCTCAAGCAATGAGTGTAAAAATAGAGAACATCTAGAAGAGTGAACACTGCAGAATGTTAGATTTAGTAAATTATATATGTAGGGCACCTAGATCTTAAAAACAAACAAGGAGTTCTGGGGTACTTTTAAAGACTAACAAATATATTTATCTCATGAGCTTTTGTCGGAGACAGCCTTAAAGGGAGCCTATATTATGAGATGTACTGTCCTTTTCTGAAACCCGCTGTTTTATTACAAAATGCAAATCCAAACACACTTCTGTCTTTGTTCAAATATAATCTTTTTAAACAAAAAATGAAATGTTTAAATGGCTTGAGTAACTCATGAAGCTGTGAGTACTGCCAGCATTGTTAATGATGATTCTGTGCAATTCCCAGAGTGCATCACTTCTAGGCAGGCAGTCTACCTTATACTTGGACTATTCAAACACTTTTGTATTAGGACTTTACCACTTTGTACTGTGAAAACTTACTAGAGTACCCCACAGGCCTTCCAACACAGATTTTGTTGCAAATTACAGGAGATCAAAGCCCGCAAAAAGTCACCAACTCATCCTCTTGTGCATACTTGTACAAATCAGATCATTGTACCTGCAGATGTACTTTAGAGATGCACTGACCCAATCTGTGTGCATCATGTGGTGTTTTATTATTGTTTTTCAACTTATATTTCTACCTGGGTGTGCCAGCCAAGCTCAGTCCTAGATGCTCTACAACCAGAGACATATCACGCCATCAACAACTTGTTTTGCCTGTGCGGTGAGGGAATTCAGCCATTTTGCTTATTACTGGAAGTTGAGCTAAAGTGTAACATCACTGTAATTCATTAACTTCTAAGTGCCAAAGTTACAGTGTTGCCCAAAGTAAAAAAAAAGTTTTTTTTACACATAGCTAAGGGCAGCCTGTGAGCCTCTACCGTCAGAGCTCTTAACTTTATCATAGTAGAGTTTAACCTGCTGAAAGAATAGTAGGGCATGTAGAATTTGTAGACTATGCCTCAGATAATTCACTGCTTGATGTCTATATGAGTAACAAATTCAATGCTCAGATTTTGTAAATTCCTTTGATAGTACAAAGGAAATGTAAGTAATCTCATTTTGTGCACATAAATTGTAGCAGTCTGGACCTGGCCAGCTGTTAATGTAGTCCTCTGCTGCACAAACAAGGAGTGCTCCAATTTACTAGTTACTAAAGGCAATAAATCCAATTCATTTCATTAAGCTGATAAAGCCATTACATATGTTGTTCAGTGTCATTAAAAAAAAATCTAATCAACAGATTAACAATACCCCAATTTAGTGAGCAAAACTTAGAAAAGGAATTGATGGAAATGATTGAAGACAGGTTCTTGTGTTCTGCTCCCTCTTGCTTACTTTCTGTGTTCACAGTGTTAATGTCACCACTGCAAGTTGATCATGTCATCTCCAAGCTCCTTCTAAGTAATATCTAGCTATCATGTGACATATTCTGGTTCTCGCTGGCTCTGTTCTGTCACAGCACAGTCAGTGCTTCTGTTAGTCACCACGTGATGCTGCGTGCTGCTTTCAGCCTTGGTGTCCTTTCACCTATTCCAGAAAAGACCCTTCTTGTAAAATAAATGAAAGCAACAGCATTCCTTATCTTATTTATCACTTCTTTCACTTACACCTAAATTCACACTACTCAAAAGAGGGCTCAACTTCCTGACTTGGGGGAAAGTCTGTCTCTTCCGATGGATGAAACAAAGAGAAGCTTGCCGAAGGAGCACAAGTCCTTTGGTAGGGGAACTTAGTGTCTGAAAGCAGGAGGACAGAGCTGTTCTTTGTGAAATGATTCCTGTATGTGGTTGAGAAGTTGCTTTTTTTTATGGGGGGCTTTAAACAGGGAGATTAATTCATTATCAGCAGATGCCATCTCTTGAGTTGGAGCTGAGCGTGGTTGCACAGGCATTTGATGTGTGTTTTCTATCAGTCAGGAAAAGGCCAGTTTCACTTTTACTGTCTATTATTTCCCCATCTATTATTTCCCCTTTCTTTTTTGCACTCTTGGCTTAGAGTTTGCTCTTGTGATTTTTGAAGTCTCTACCTGGCTGTCAGAGGAGAGGTCTGTACCTTTGGAGCAAAGGATGATGACATACTAGTGAAGAAAATTCCTAAACCCCACTGCTCATTCGTCATGCTTCTGATTGCCATTAACTAAACATTACGTGTGTGTGCCTGTGTGTGACACAGGCAGAGAGAGCCTGAAAAGAACCTTACATGAATCTTTCTTCTATTTCTGATTTCAGGTTGTCTGTGATGACAACTGATTTTACTTAGAGCTATAAAATGTACCGAAGGAGTTTCTAGCAGGCGTAAATAACAAACCAGTTTATATCATGTCAGGAGTATGAAAGGAAGGTCTTTTGTGAAATGATCTCATAGGGATTCTTTGGCGTAGATCTGGCACATACTTTTTGCTTCATTCTTTTCTAAAAACAACTCCTGTCTTTAACATTGCCATGTCCCACACTTACTCCTCCTGCTAAGTCTACATTAACCAGACCCACACTGTGATTGGAAGGTAAAGGCTGCAGCTTTATTTAGTGACTTTTAGATGCACTTATATGCAGTGATATTGTGCCTCCTAATACTCCCACCCACAAATCTTGTATGAAGCTTCCTATTTTAGCATTCATTTATCTACTGCTGTTCCCTATAACATTCACACTTCCAACTATCTTTCACACACTATCCAGAGAATTGCTATAGGACATGGACATTACTACATTACAGATAAATACATACGCACTGTAATAGTCAGAATTCTGGTTAGGGGTGAATTTTTTCTTTGGCTTCCTGTATTGCCTATCTGTATATAAGAAGGGAAAGGAATAGTCAAAATTTAACCACAAACACCAAGGCTGAACTTATCAATCATGGCTGGTTAAAGTTAAGCCCCTGCCTGGGTCCATATTTAAGTATCATAATAACTGCATTGATTTTTTCAGAGGTGTGGAGCTCACCAGTGAGAGCTGTGGGTGAGCTATACTTTGGGGGGGAAAAAACACATAGCTGTTTAGATGTATAAATATAGATTATGGGACATAACTTTAGCCATCCACTTTGGGTAATTTTAGCCCAAGTGGGTATCTGACCTAGAACAGGTCTGAATAAATTTGCTAACTTAAGCACATTGGTTGCTTGAATAATTCAATTCCTGAGGTGTTTTTTTTTTATGAATATTACCCTGGATTCCAAAGAGATTCATCCCAAATGTCCGAATTTGGTGCTGAAGAATCAAAAGTATATTTGTGTTCTAAAAAGCTGCTCTGTGAAAGTGGCTTTGGAGGGTTTTCATTGATTTCATGATAAAATAGATTGACAAGTTATTTTTTCCCCTAATTATCAGACCTGCAAATTCAACATGAGATCTGAAAGTCAAGGTTGGGTCTTTCCTTTTCACACATCATCGTTAGCAATAAAGAGTCTGTATGCCAAATTATACTTTCAATCATGCCTGTCGCAATAGTGCATTCACTGGGTTTGCACAGTTGTAACCAACTGGCTAGATAATGAAACTTAGCTAAAGATGTTGTTGATGGAACAGAAAAAATAGTATCCTCCTGGTTTTCTCAGAACTATATTGATTCTCTAGAGCTCTTGGGGAGTGTGAAATAGTAAAATCTTATTAGTCACGAAAGTTTGCAATGGTAATTCTGAATGAAGCACATCTCTTGAACTCAAATTGGAACAGGTGCAGAGAAGGGCTACTAGCATGATCTAAGGAATGGAAAACCTTGAGAGGCCACTCAAAGAACTTGGCTAATTTAGCCCAACCAAAAGAAGGTTGAGGGGAGAGATGATTGCTCTGTATAAATACGTCAGAGGGATAAATACCAGGGAGGTAGAGGAATTATTGAAGTTTAGCCTCAACATGAACAGAAGAACTAATGTATATAAACTGGCCATCAGAAAGTTTAGACTTAAAATTAGATGCAGGTTTCTATCCATCAGAGGAGTGAAGTTCTTGAATAGCCTTCCAAGAGGAGCAGTGGGAGCCAAAAATCTAGCTGTTTTCAAAACGGAGCTTAATAAATTCATGGAGGGGATGGTATAATGGGATAGCCTAGTATAGCAATTGACTGATCTTTGACTCCTGGTGGTAGATATGTCAGTGGGACAACTGATGGGTTGATTCTGAGTTATTACAGAGAATTCTTTCTTGGGTGTCTGACTAATGAATCTTGCACACATGCTCAGGGTTTAACTGATCACCATATTTGGGGTCAGGAAGGAATTTTTCCCCAGGGCAGATTAGCAGAGACCTGGGGGTGGGGGGTTCACCTTCTTCTGTAGTGTGGAGCACAACTTAATTGCTGATGGATTCTTTACATCATGATTTGAGGACTTTAGTAACTCAGTCATAGGTTAAAAGTTTATTGTAGGAGGAGGTGGGTGAGGTTCTGTGGCCTGCATTGTGCAGATGATCATATTGGTCCCTTCTAACCCTAGAGTCATAGGGAAGAAGGGTCCATTTTCACATGTTGTAGTCACTTATAGAGTAATATTTATGGTTACATGGCCCGTTGGATTCCTACAATGGTCTTTTACTTCTACAAACAGTGCTTCAAACCCTCTTCTAATCATGTGTAAAAGTGAATTCTGAACTCCGACAACTGCACCAGATCTGCAGGAGCAGGGCTAAAAACAGAGACAAGGTTCCAAACAGTGATAAACTAACTAATCTTCTAGAGAAGATGAAAGATACACTCTGTGATCCTTGAGTTTTCTTCAAGAAAATTCTCCTTTCCCCTGAATTCCCAATCCATGTTTGTTATACTGCCAAAGTGGAGTTGAATGTCCAGGCCTATCAGACATCATTTTTATTTTTCAGAATAGATGCAGTCAGACCTACCTAGCAAATTCTGCCTAGCAAATTCATGTACTTCTGCTGGATATTGGGAAGGGATTGCTCACTTCCATTGTTCTCTTCCTTCCTTATTCAGGAAGTCACTCAAAACATTTTCCCCACAGTCTTCTTGCCTTTAGTGTTATCCCAGATCTCGTAACAGCTCCCACATCAGACCCGTCATCTTTGGTCTAATGTGTGATCATTCCTTTATGTAAATGATAAAGGAAACTAAACTGTACTGTAGACTCTCTGTTTTTGTCTGTTCCTTCTCTGTAGTCTTTAAATTTGCAAAGATTAGACTAACAAATGTGTGCTTGAACTTTACTGTTCTCCTTTCCCTGCCATCAAAAACCCCATTACCCCTTATACCTTCTGTAGGCATGAAATAAGTATAAAGCAGTGTTCTCTCTGTCACATAGACCTATTGCCCTTTCCTTGCCTCATGTCTGTAACAACACCCAAGTGATTCCACCTCCCATCCATCAACTCTTATAACAAGACCCATAATTAATGATGTTGGCTTCTTCCATCTTCCTGTTGACTCCTCCATCAGCATACGTGCACACACACTAACCATAATCTCTCTCGTATTTCCTAATGTCAATACCTCAGGAACCAGAATTCAACTAGTATGTGTGTATTTTTGCTAGAGACAGAGTTCGGGAGCTCCATTGTTCTAGGTGCTATGATACATGCACAGTAAACTACAAGATCCTTCTTTGTAGAGCTTTCAGTCTCCATAGAAAATATAGACAAACATTAGGAGAAGAATTATTATCCCATTTTTAGAGATGAGTTTGTGAGACACAGAGAGAGATTGATTTACCAATCCCCACACAAGAAGGCAAGTGACATGTGTTTTCTCTCTCCCCCCTTACCTCCCTCCCCCTGTTTTTTAATAAAAGGGAAGCATCCATAAACTTGTTTTAAAATGATAGCCTCTCAAGTTGCAAATCAACATCAATAAGCAGTTTAACTGTTGCTACATCCTCCTTAGTTCACCCTAAGTGTCTTCAGTAAAGCTTCTTAATATGTGTCGGGCTATTTTACAATATGTGTCAAAATGAACATTTACGGTGTGGAAACTCGTCTTTGATTTTTCTTGATTCGTCCATTTTTCTGGTACTGTATCTTTTTTACCAACTATTTTAACTGTGAAATGTTTTCAATTAATATTTTAAACACTGCGTTATTTAGACTGTAAAACGATACCTATGTTTGTTTAGGTTTTAAATATTTTTGAACTGTTTCCATGTTTGTTCTATGTGACAAGCTGCCTTTTTTTTTTTTTTGGCGGGTCGTGAGTGAAGGTTCCTTTCTGTAAACACACTTACAGTACCTTTTGGCTCAGTTAACTTTTGGCATACAAATGAGTTCACATTTTTTTATGAGATAGATGTGAATATATTTTATTTTGAGGTTTACAAAATATCATTTAACCTTAAATTGCTCTCCACCACATACTGCACTATGTGTTCAATGGACAGAGGCAAACAGTTTTAATACTATATACATATATATTCATTCTACTACAAGGGGCTCTATCAGTGTTGATAGGCACAATATTTGATCTGCCCTCTCACCCCTGTAATAATATCTGTCATTCTTTTAACGAAAGCCGCAGGAGAAAGGGAGCACTCTGATTAACTTCAAAAGCTTCAGTCCAAACTGCGGAACTGTTATCCACATCACAACTATTATCCAAAAAAATACTAGGCCAAATTTGGCACTCCTTACTCTGGCAAGACTCCCAATATAGCCTTTTGAGCAAGGACTTCATGATGTTTCCTACTGTTTGATTTTAATACTGTAATTAATGTAATTTGAATTGAAATAAATGAAAAGCACAGGAGATGTTACAAGGCTAATCATCCAGGGCTAATTTTTCAAAGGGTCTTCCCCCTGGCCTTTTAATGGCAAGTCATAGTTTTCGACACTGTATTTTCTTCAAGGAAGTTCTGGCTGTGAAGTAAGAGATTTTAATACGAATCTGCATATTCCTACATAAAACCTGCCGTTTATTTGTCTTAACTGCATGGTTTATGGGCAAAAATGCAGTTTGTGCACACAAATTTGAGTTCTTATGAATGCAAAAACTTGACTGAGAAAGGTTGTCTACAACAATTGAATATTTTTGGTTTTGTTTCTTTGATGTGGCCCCACAGCATTTTCATTTTCAGTGCTGGCTTGTGTTTGGGCCTCTCTGTGCCTCTGAAGTATTCTATCTGCCACTCAGACAAAAGCCTGATGGAGGGTGGGAAATGCTTTCTTTCTTTCTTTCTTTCTTTCTTTCTTTCTTTCTTTCTTTCTTTCTTTC